>JBAMJV010007665.1:0-55000 GCA_037951105.1 Echinarachnius parma | reverse complement strand
TGACGCTATTATTGCATTTGTTCCTAATTATCATATTGGATTATACAGTACTTTGCAATTTATTCAAACAAGTTAGAAGCAAAAGTTGTACTTAACCGGCTCCCTTTTCACTTATATTATATACACATTTGCACTGAACTCGATGCAAATTTACGGGCTGGAGATTGTCACTTAGTATGGGAGCTATTTTGGGGGATCATTTCGGGGGCGGGTACTGGGTTAGGGGGTTTGCATTTGTTCCTAATTATCATGATGGATTATACTTTGCAATTTATTCAAACAAATTAGAAGCAAAAGTTGAACTTTTTGGGGGGATCATTTTGGGGGCGGGTACCGGGGTAAGGAGGTTAAATCACCCTTTGTCAAAGTGTATAACGTTCACTATTTCTGTACAAATGTGTCTTTAAAGGAGTATGTGGAGAACAAGAACTTATTCACGGAGCAAATACTTCGTCTTATTTGCTTTCCATGCACCATTTCCCACACCCCAAACACATACAGGGTGGCCCAACAAAAACGGAACACGGCACTTCCCAAAATATAGTACCAAAATGAGTATGTCCATCAGTAGGGTGTCTTTTCCAATGAAAAACGATACCAAGAACAGTAATTTTGGTCGTGTAGTTTTTGTTTTAGGGCGCTGTGAGTGACACCATGTCAGGTACCCATTTTCGTAAATTTGTACCAAGTCAGTGCCAGTTAAATCGCACTTTCTGCCTGTAATACCATCGAACGATGGGCCACCCTGTATAGTCTACGGCATTTACAGTAATTTCATTCCACTTTAGTCTTCCGATTAATAAGAACCCCGAACGTTCGGCGACAAACACATCGTGAACACTTGACAGTGATGTATATTACTGCCAGGCCGACGGCTGCGATGAATGCAAAGACATCGAGGAGGTAGTACTGGAACCAGCTGAGATGGTCCATATATATCTCCAAGTAATCAGCCCCGTACTTGATGGAGTGGTCCACCCAGAACGCAGCTCGCTCAGCGGGCATCATCGGTCGATCTCGAAACATGGCAGAGAGACGTTCGACCCTTGTCGCGTACGAGGAGTTGGTCGTTATCTCATACAGAGCATTGTACACATCGTCAGCTGTGAGGTCCTTGTCCAACGTTAGTCCCATTCCTAATGTGACACTCTTCCTCGCCTGTGCACCCTGGTCACCCCAAATGGGCATCGTGACAGTTGGGACGCCGTGGTATATTGCTTCGTAGAAGGTGTTGTGACCACCGTGGTAGAAGACTGCCTTGGTCCTCTCGTGGCCCAAGAGATCATTCAGCGGAAGCCATGACTCAATTCTCACGTTGGGGGGAAGTGGAAACGGGGGTGTCTCCTTCAACTGCCAGACGATCTTTTGTGGTAGCCGGCCGAATGCATCCGAAAACGCACGAAGTATTGTCAGGTGATCATCAGAGAACGAAAGGAACGACCCAAAGGCGCATACGATAGTACCATGATCGCGTGAACTTTGGACGAACTCTTCTAGATCACTCGGAAGTGCCTCAGGCTCCCTCACCGTTAGTCCGCCAACGGGAATAGCATTTGGAGGTAGCGCGCAGGGGTTTTCGGCGACGAAGTCACTGTTTACCAGCCAAAGTTTGGAGCGATCTTGAATGCATAGAGGGTGTGAGATATCAACAAACTTGTCCGTAAAATATTTGTACGGGCCTAGAATTAGAGGAGCGACCACTCTTGAGAAAAACATGTAGAAAAATGTATTTGAAAGTCGTTGAAAAAAGTTCATTTTGTTTGGAAAGGGGGTAAAGGTGATTGGATGCAGTGCTGGGTTAAAACCCGAACCTTCGTTTACGGTAAAGAAGCACGGACTTGGGAAGGCAACAACTGCAAAATGTGGAATACCCAGCTCTTCAGCGACCAGTGCTCCACACACCCAAACCACGTCGTAAATAACCACTGAAAAGTTTGACGATCGCAGACGGTTGAGGAGATTCTCATCATCGAACAGCGCCTTGCAATCTTCAAAACGAGCTCTCGTCAATTTCTTTTGAATAGCAAGTTGCGGATTATCTAGCAGTCCTTTCGGTTTGAAGAAGGATTGAGCCAGACCTTCGAACATCTCGTGAACCTCGCTGACGGGAAACGGGTGCGTGAAGACCTCAAAGTTAAACATGTTGCCATAGCGACTGCTCTTGGCCTGGTCGATGAAGGCGTTGCTGACCAGGAAAGTGATATTGTGGCCCCGGTGCAGAAGCTGCTCACCGATTGCTGCCGACAAGTAGAAGTGACTCCCTTTGCCCAGTATTGCATTCATCAAAATGTTTGCCGAGGAGGAGCCGTTAATCATCAGCAGCAAGCACACAAAATAGAATGCTCGGTTATCAATAGTTTTAGTTGCCATGGTTAGTTTCGTTCCGCCTATATTTGATTCTCTTTCCTATTCCGTCGAATTTTGCAGAATCTGGAGAAAGAAGGGAAAGATAACGAGATAATGCGACCCAGTGCAGACTACTATAGGTGTAATGCTGTATCATGACTATGAGGGCGTAATACATTGATGGGAAATTTATGGTAAAGGCATGTCATTGGTGAGTGGTACGTGCCCATTGACATTAAATTATAATCATAATTTCTTTGTTTCGAAACATTTTCCCCTAACTGTAGAATGAATTACTCTCATTCATCTTCTTTTATATATCGAGAGTAACAAATTATTATATATTTATATATATTTCTTATAGAACGGGAAGGGTTAATCAGTAACATACCATGCATACCTGCATACGATATATTGCCAATGTACATTTGCACAATGGTCTATATTATTTTTATATATATTATTATATTATATATTATTATCTTATTTTCATGATTGTAGTCAACTATATCTTGAAACGTCCGGTTCCCTAACCAAAATTAAACTCTAAACCTGTATACTCTGACCGCCAACCTAAATCCTTAATCCATATAAAAAAAAACCTCTGAATTATGTTTTTGCTATAAATGTGTATATAAGTGTGTGTGTACTTGTGTCTGCGTGCGTGTTTGTATGTGTGCGTGTGGGGGGGAGGGGGGGGGGGGTGGGGGTGTGTGTCCACTTCGCACACACGGGTAAAGTGATTCATTGATTTTTCGATTTATTCAACCCAAAATACTTCCAGCTTTCATATTTCTCATGAACATTGTTATTTGGCTAAGGATAACGGAATAATGAAATGTATGTTTTGTTTTAAATATATCCCTTAATACGGAGATTATGTATGTCATATCAATGTGAATGCAATTACAGATGATAAAATCTGACATTAATGTTCCCTTTCTTCTCTAAATAAACAGTGTTTTTTCTTTGAAAATATCACACACCAGGGCCTCGTTGCAGAAAGAGATACAATCGATTGTAAGTTACAATTGCTTGTAAGTCAGATCATAAGAATGCGTACCTCTGATTGGTCGAAATTTGTCTGACTTACAATTAATTGTAACTTACAATCGATTGTATCTCTTTCTGCAACAGGGCCCAGAACAGTCAAAATAATCTTACATTGATGTAAATGTATGATTGAAGTTTCAAATATAATTTTTGGAAAAACACTCATGAATATATGATAGATCTGCTGCCGCTAACGTTGTTTTCACTATTTCTGTATAGAGAAAAGTTAAAGGGATCTAGTAACATTATCCAAATTCACAAAACTTAAATTTAAATCTAGAGGTTCTCTCTTACCGTGTTCAATCCGTATAACCAGTAGAAGCATGGAACATGTTCAGTTGTTTTTCAAATTTCTATTTTGCTAAAAAGATATTAACGATGGAATTGTTTGGAATTTTAACTGTCAACTGGATAGTCATAACTGTGTACAAAGTCAGTGTAATCCATTTAAAGGAACTAAATAATACAACGTATTTTGGCACTTATTCCATAGTTGATGACTTGTAGGTCTGCAGAAAAAAAACTCCATGAAAATAAACACAGTAGTGATTTCATAGGCTAATTTTCTGATGCTAAATCTCACTTAGCAGCCAGTTTACGCCCTGCCCACATTTAGGGTCCAAAATCGGCAGCGTGATTGACATGTGATTGACAATTCATCGGCTTACGTCATCTAGAGAATTTAGAGAGGCATCGTGTACAAAGACTATGGGGCGAAGTTCTTTATATGACGTCACACCAATAGAGGGCAGCATAATCGATGTTGGCGATTTAAAAGGAGCGTTCCCAGGACAATTAGATATTTACTAATTACCCAAAAATGTATTGATTTTATGGGAAATGACTGCCAAATTCTTTTTCTTGAGGAAAAATTACTTATAGAGAGCCTAATTGTGAAAATTAGGTCATCTAGACGCTGTAGTTCCTTTAACGTGGACATTTCACACAATACTCATAGGACATATCAACTTACTAAACTACGCATTTAACCAACCATTCATCCATTTCTGCACATGCCAACAAAGTTACTAGATCCCTTTACCTGCCTGTGACGAGTGCAGCTAATTTGCACATTCTAAATCGAAATACATACATTATATTCTCACCACTTTCATGCAGGAACTCGGAAACACGCTGTCGTTGAGGAGAAATATAATTGAAAAGAAATCGACGACGCTGAAGTTTCAATACATTTTCACGCACATCAGGCTGGTAGACTAGAACTTTAGACCGGGAGCTAATTAACATTAATTAAGTCTCTTGCATACAATTCAACAATTATAAGACAATTTATGGTCATAACACTTCACTTAAACTGTAAGTCCATTGACTTGCAGCGGTGATAAGCCACTTGAACTTTTATGATCGAGCCTCTCGATATCGTAATAAACCACACATACTGTAAGTCGCTCACAATAAGTTTGCACGCCTGTATTTAACGTGTCCTCTTGCACTGAATTCCCAACTGCCTAGCCGAATTGGTATATAATAATTATAGTCAAAGGCAATGCATTCTAGAAGCGCTACGACAAAAAAATCACGGGCATTTGAGAATTTTTGTATGTACGTGTGATAGTGAATAATTATAAATATTTATTTGGTATATTGTATTGGGTAAATATACTGACCTTGGGTGAACGTACCACTATTGTTGGCTTGGCCCTACAGTGATTCTCTACACAAAACCACAGACCAGGGAGCCGTTATTCATCACGTACATGTATTATACAAATGACATATCTCCAATTTCCATATTTCCCACAGTATAACAACAAGTTCAACGGTTCGTGTACCCTTCACTTTGGTGTCATTGTTCATTTTGTGTCATTGTGCAAACCATGCCACATAATGTAGGAGAGGAACGAATAGTAATTTAGTGGACTGATATTCACACAGATTCATCTTAATGCAATAGATTAGCCTACTACAGAACAGACAACTTATCACAAGTACATTCTTTAAATGTATTGCCTATTTAATAATGATTCATTTGGATCTGGTATTCATGAAAAAACAAATTGTGATAGGTGCTGAAAAACATAATTTGTTTTTCATTATTTAGTTAAATGCCCTCAATATACTATAGTTCTAAAGAGCTATGATCATACCAGAAACATATGTATTGATCGAGATCTAAAGAAATTACGATTTTAGTTATAAAGCCCAAATGTTCACATTCAAAAAGCTCTGGTACGTTTTCTATACTATAACAGGTCGCCTTGAAGGTTTTTGATTGTCTGTTTGAGCGATGTATATACTCCCACAATTCTAAAAGGATATTCTAAGCATATGTGGAATCAACTACCGATTAATTTAAGAGAAAATAATAGGCGGAAAAGCTTTTGCCAAGCACTAAAACAGTATATTTGTAGCGAGTATAATTAAATAAATATACATTTATTTATTCATCTGCCTATCTATTATTATTATAATGATTGTATATGTATATATATTAATTATCTTTTTTGATTTATACAAATTCAATGTATGTATATAGTGTAAATAAGTTATTTCATCTGAAATGTATTTTGTTTGTGTAATTCACTATTTTCGGGACTAACCTCGATTATCACTGTGCTATTTTGTTAGCCCCTTTTGTCAATTCGTTTTACTGTATTGTTAATTCAAGATGCTTCATTAATCTGTACTATGACTATTGTAAATTGTTAATATTGAACTGATTATTATTGACGATAAATCAATTTCATTTCATTTCAATTTCATTTAATTTCATTTCATATATATGTGACACAATCTTCTGATGATTCTGATCAAGAGCAGGTCCTTAAAGGGCCTTAGTAACATTGTCCAAATCCTCAAAATAAAATTCTAATTCTAGCGGTTCCCTTATACCTTGTTGTATTCGTATTAACAATACAATCACGGGACAGGTTTCGGTTTTTCAAATTTCCCTTTCGTTACAAAGATATGTATGATTAAAGTATTCAGATAAGAAAAACTCCGGGCGAGTTTTTCTTCTGTGTACAAAGTGAGTGCAGTGAGTTACTGAATATCACTTTGCATTTTCGCTCATTACTTGGCCATACAATGTCCATTTGACTTGAAATTTTCACACAATACCCTATGGACATATGAGATAACAACAATATACATTGCATCAACCATTCATCACTTTTTGCACATGTCAACAAAGTTACTAGATCCCTTTAACACCATCAAACTTCTCATTAGTCTTCTTTTGAAGTCTCCAGAATATATAGAATGAGAATGTTTTAACATAAAATCTTCTATATAATAAGAAAAAAAGTTGAATGTCTAGTCTTGTATGAATTATGAATAAAATAAGTATATACAGATGTTAGAAGGATAGTTGAGTTTTGGTAAAAAGAGTACAGTTTTGGTCAAACTGAATTCGGGTAACAAAAACCCTCACCATTACATTACAAACTAACAGCTATAACTCCACCATGCTCGAAAGGAATACAAAATTACAAATGACTAAGTAAAAATCCTGTTATCATTAAAAAACAGCCGTTAATTAACTCAAGAGGGTGCTTTCTAAAAACTCATTGGTTTTAACCATTTAAAAACAATATCGTGCATGTGATGTTTTGTTGATATAGTGATTAGATAGATAGATAATTAACAACTAATTAAAAACCTCTTTTGAAAAGAGGAAGCATTTAAAAAAAATTTGTATCGGCTTGTTCAAAATTATCGAATAATTGTGGGGCCCCACAATTATTACAAATTGTTATGTCTATGAATATTTCAGCCATTTCTGAACCGATTTTGATCAAAATTTTAGTTTATTCTGTCATTAAAATTGTATGCTCTTTCAAATTTGACACACAAAATGATTTTGTGTAGCGCCCTCTATACCAAAACTCAACTATCCCTTTAATTATAGCACTATATTATACACATCAGGGGCTGGTGACCCATTGTGTGAGGGGCATTGATTAATTTGAGTAATAATGCTCTGTACACAAATAAAGGTTCTGATGTTAGTTATAGGGGGCACCGCCAGCAAGTGGGAGGGAGTCCTAAACAGCCGGTGTTCACTGCCTCCAACGATTCTGTCCACCTTTTTCGAGCCAAAATCTTAAAGTTGTGAGATTATAATCTTTTATGAAAGAAAATGTAATTTAAGAGCTTGCCTGAAAAAAAAATAGATCGGGCTTGAAAACCCTTTTTCATGGAGTTATACTAATTGTAAGAACTCAACATAATACAAGGTAATTGGACCGTCCTTTTATTCTGAATTACGAGCATTCGCAGGTGTCTGGGTTCGCTCACGGCGTTAGTTGTCAGCGCGGTGTGACAAGCCCATGTCTGCAAGTTGCGGTTCTATTCTTAAAAATATGGTTTATTCATTAAAAATACATATTATATTGCAGCCACAGGGCTGAATTGCATATGTGTTCACACAAATAAATTACATACAAAGGTTTACAAAATTGAGAAACGTAAATGATATACATGTATAACTTATTTATTGCGCCTGAGAATAGTGTACTAGAGTCATGGCGCATTATAAGTGCTCTATATTATTATTATTATTATTATTATATTATTCTTAGATAAATACATAGAATACAATTTAAATAATACGTGTATATGTTTGTAGAACAAAATTAGACATCAAAACTAATTACGCTATACATGTGTATAACAACGCTAAACATATTGCACGAGTGTAATTGCATTTTAAAGTGATACAGGTAAAGTGTCTAATTCCACGAAAAATACTTGGAGCTTCCTCGTTTCTCTTCTGCCGTGTTGTTTAGCTTATGGTAAGAGAAGAATAAAATAGGGTTCGGTTTTGTCAAATGTCCCTTTAGTATGAAGATAATTATCATTGAAAATCATTATTTCCAAAGCGTTAGCTAAAGGTATTGATAACAAGTACAATTGACGTCGCTGAATACGTCCTGCCAGCGCGCGTGAGAAATTGTCCCGACCCACTGAACTTTGAGCCTAGTGTGCGCAAATTCCATGAATTCCGTACCGTATGTAGCTGTATACACGGGTGCGGATATCGTCAAGATCAAACGGATGATTATCACCGCAACAAATCTACAACATATCATCAGTATTTGGTGATAAAATATGAACTCAATATTCGTCTTTTCACTAGGTAAACAGTGTTCGTTTTCTTTCAAACTTTCACAAATCTTTCAGTTCTATTTTGCAATGATATTGATATAGGATTGAAGTCTCAAATGTCAGTTTGTGCAATATCTGACACTTTACACGGATCACTTTAACATAAAAGCTCCAGTTGTGATTTGCAATATATTTACAGAGAATATTACAAAAAAGTAATTACAATTACATTTAAAACAAATAAAATCATTTCAAGGGGATGATTATATATCCAACTAACTAAACGGGTTTTACAAGCGGTTTCTATAAAGGTAAATCACCAAATGTGGGTATGCCATTCTTTAAATGAATAATACAATATTATCATTATAAATACAAATACAAAGTTATATATCAAACTAAATATGTGTATTACTCATCTGGTTTTCATTATAATTATTTAGTATATTTAGAAAATAATAATAAAAGTAGAGTATATCATAAAGGAAATATAATGCACTGTCATAGACGGAGTAAGACAATCGTTTAAATCTGTATAATAATAATAATAATAACTGTTATTTATATAGCGCTATTCCCGTGGGGATCATAGCGCTTTACACGAATAATTTTTAAAAGGAGTATAATGAAGAGGACTATTATAGAAATACACGGATATACGTACGCTGACAATACAATCAAAATTAATGTAATTAATTATTTAAATAACGCAACTGTTCTCATGTACAATAATATATATATCTATATATCTATATGTCTATCTCAACAACGGCGAAAGCGAAGACTAACATAAAATAACCAAGGTTCGTAACACTTGCATTGTATTTGTTCTGTCTTTATTTTCGAGACTTTTTTCGTGGAATACATAAAAGATGGTCCCAGGACGGAGTTGCGGTGGGCTCGACCCGGTGTCGACCCTGACGTCGGTGGTACGTAGTTGGCAAGCAGTGGGGCGACATTTAGCCAAACGGACGCCCCGGACATCGATTCAAGGAGCTGAGATAAAATAAAGATTGACAGACAAGAATGAATCAAATACTTATCATGACACAGAATAGGGATTACCAACCTCCATTCCCTCGGTCCAGTCCCCGTGCTCTGGATGGGGGGGGGAGGGGCAACTCTGTATTTATGCGCGCAATCCTGTATGCGTGGCGCCCCACGCCATTTTACCCTCCAACATTCCGTTCGAATAAATTGTCTACGTAGTCGTAGAAGGTGAACATTTTTCTTCAAAAAGAAAATAGAGTTTGGGTTTACGAGAATGTCAATCTCTCCAATTGTATACAAAAAAGTAATGTACAGACATTCATGATAACTCTCAGAAGGAAATCAAAATGTTATGAGTTCAGTTAATAAGTATTGTTCGTGTGAGTGATATGCATACACTAAATGCATACCAGGTATCGGAATGATTATGGAAAATTTAAAATACATGTAATCTATGTTTTGGGGGTAAATGATTATGCAGACACCAACAATACAACACCACAAATGCCTATCAACCATCGATGTTTCTCCGCAAATTAATTTTGTGAATATTCAAAGTTTTAAAGTTTTAAAGTAAGTGATATGTCAAAAACAGAACGCCACCAACATGTCCAAAACATAATGTACCTTTTGGTGCTGGTACCCATTCTGAGGCAAACCAAATCTGTAGCCAATCGGGCACCCAGGTGTGTTGACGTCATAACCCCCTGCAGAGTCACTCACTGTCCAATCAGAGCTGTCCGTTGTGCTCTGACATGCGTAGTAGGCGCTTTTGACTGCAATCACTCGGGGAGTACCAGCGATTGTCGTTTGAAATGTAGTACAAAAAGAGGGGGTAACAGATTATACATATTATGATGACGATGACGATGACTATGATTGTATTGATACTGGTGGCCATGGTAATTATACAGCCGGTGATGACCGTGATGATTATACATGATGGTGATGCTGATGATGAAGATGATGCTGATGATGAAACTCAGAAACTAAACAGCTGATAAAGACCACTATAACCGGCTTATGCCGAAAGGGTGGGTAGCGTCGCGTCGCGTCGCGTCGCTTTGAATGGAACGCGACCATTCGTCCAAAGACAGTATTTGGACATTATTTGTATGCTCTTTCGGTAAATGAAGTTCAAATTTGAAAAAAAAAAAAGATTTGTATGACTTTATCTAGTGTACTCAATTTGCTCAAGAGTAACCATCGAAGCCTTGGAATAGTTCACCTTTGGATTGAATTAATTTGTGTGTAATCGAAACTTGAAATGACACAAACCTGAATGATGGTGGATCAGACCAGTGGCGTACCCATGATTTTTTCAGGGGGGGGGGATGTCGTCTGACAAATGTATGTAAGCAGGGGGGGGGGGGGGGGGGGAGTGGCCGTATATATTTTTCTAAGCCAAGACCAAGTACATTAATTTACAATTTTCGAGGGCTTAAATGTGGTCTCGAGAACAGCTACAAATTGCAAAGAAGGGGTTCAAACCCCAAATCAGTCATTATTTGGTCAAATGGGGGGGGGGGGGGGGGTTTGACCCCCCCCCCCCCAAATCCCTCCCCTGGGTACGCCTATGGATCAGACTCAAATTAATTAACTCCGAAGGTAAACTATTCCAAGTCTTAGATGTAGAATCTTTAGTAAATGTGTATTTTGATAAAATGCAGTCGACGGTCGGCGCTATATCAGCGCAATATTGTCGAGAAGGTTTCGGCCGAGCGCCAGGCGTGTTTAGCTGGCAAGCTGGTGTATTTATAGTCATTATGAAATTCCATTGTTCCCGTTATATTTTCTTCGGGAATTATTCCAATCTCCCACCCCTCTCCCATGTATTCGCCATGTAGTTGTTTCATGTTATTGTTCATGAATACGGAATAGCGTGGTCAGTGGCATACCCAGGAATTTTTCGAGGGGGGTTATTTCGTCAGCAAATTTATCTGAGGGGTGGGTCCAGGACCCAGGACTGGTCAAGACCAGGTCTGTTAAACAATTTTCGAGCCCGAGACCAAGAACATTGCTTGAGAATCGTGTAAGCGGGGTCAACATTTTCCGAGGCCAAGACTTAAGTGCTTAACAAATTTTTGAGGCTGAGACCAAATTGCTTGAATATCCTGTAAGGGGGGGGGGGGGGGGGGGGGGGGGGGTATTCGTCGACCAAGTACCTTTCAATTTTTCAGAACTATGGAGGTCGAGACCATTGCATTAGCATTGCGAGACTGCTAATAATGTGGTCTCGAGATTGGATTTAAAAAAAAGTTGAAAAGGGGTTCAAACACCCCCCCCCCCCCCCCCCTAATAATAAAAAAATTAATTAAAAAACAGTAAATTTTTGGTCAAAGAGGGGTAATTGAATGGGGGGGGGGGGGGGGGGCACTATTATATATTTTTTATTTTGTTCCCCTTGTATATCATTCTTGCAGTGCATGGCTTGAAGGTGGGGTGGTGGGAGGTTTTTGGTAGAGAGCTTTTGCAATTTTTTACTCAAAATAATGTGCAGTGTGATGTATGTCTTGGAATAAAATGATATACTAGAATTCAAGGAAGCATGCATGACCTCCCTCATAAGATCATACAAACACAAACAAATATATGCACAATCAAACACAAACAGGCAAACACCATGTCTTTACATTTGGGGGAGGATATGTAGGTAGATATTTGTTAAACTATCACTTCAGATTCAGATTTTATATTAGTATGCATACTTTGAACAGCCCATCCCCCGCGCCCCTCTTGGATCTTCACCTGTAATGTTTCTATTTTTTATATCAAATTATTAGGGGGACATGCCCCCCCCCCCCCCCCCCCCCCCCAGCTACCCCACTGCATGTAGAGGTTGCTTCCCCTGTCTTCCTTATGTTCTAATTACAGAAGAATGAATGATTGTCAAACAGTGTGAAGACATAGGATATTATAAAACTCTTTATGTCAACCAGTATACAACTAACGAATGGGCTTCTTGTGATAGTCAAATCTATTACCGAGGTGGGCTCAAAATGATTATTACCCGAAGCGTAGCTGAGGGTAATAGTCATTTTGAGCCCACCGAGGTAATAGATTGCCTATCACAATCAAGCACATTCGTTAGTTGTTTTATATCACTCATCAATATCAGTGATTGTGTTCAGCTTATAGCAAAATAAGTGAAAATCTCTTGAATATTTCATAAAATCGCTTGTAAATTTTGATATAAAAATCAATCGACATTAATGAAGCCAGATGAGCCTCCAGAACCTGGGCGCATCTAATACGCTTAAAGTCATTGTTATTTTGCGCATACAATCACAAAGACGCAAAACCGAATGCGCACCAACGCGCTGGCAGTTGCGCACATACGCAATGAATGCGTGCTAACGCTCCCACGTATGTGCTTATTGGCTGTCTTGGCGTTCTTCTTCCTAGGGTGTTAGTTTTTACCAGCAATGGCAATCACGTGACTAGAACGTGTGCGCCATAGAGCACTGCACAAATTTGATCGCGTGTGCATTTTGCTTAAACACATGATCTATGGGACGAACGCGTAACGAACTTTTAGTGTTAATTTTTTGCTAACAGCCCGGTCAAGTGATTGCGCGGGGATTGCGCGTGTTGTCCAAAACTATCATTTGTCAAATACAATGGTAAAACGATCTTATGAGGGATATAATTGCAATTATAAAACAGCTCTGGTGAATTCTGTATTGTGATTGGTTAAATCCTGTCACGTGACTATTCATTAAATGTCCACAAACATGCACGACCGTGCAAAACAGGGTGCAACCCCATGCATTACTCGTTTTGGTTGCGCAACTTTTTGCACGGCTGTGACGTCACAATGCTTGTTTACATAGTTCGATCGAAGACGATCTTGCGAAAGTGATACAAATATGATGGAAATTGCTTCATTTTGTAAATTATCTGTTCTGTAGTAAATAAATGTGTGCAATTTCGTAAATTATATGGTATGTGGTTTGAAATTGGGAAGTCTTGGAATGGGAATGCATACAATTCTTTGATAATTCTCACTTTTAACGAGAAAATTTTCTGATTTTCGGCGACTGTGATTGATCTGCTGAGCTGCCAGAGTCAAATTCAGTGAAGCGAGTGTAGAAGTGATGATTAATTTTGTAAATTCCTTAACAAATTCACACTCTAGAGAGTAGATAGACTGGGTTACTAATTGTGGCGAGTCTGTTTTCAATAATCCAGCAAAATGAAACAATCCGTGGTTGAGCTTAGTTTTATAAAACTAATAATACAACAGTCTTATTATCGTACATTGTGTAAATGCATGGACTCTCGGCTATGTTAGCTGTGCGCATGCGCACTCGGCGTTGCCTCGTGCACATCGCACAGATAACATAGCCTCGAGTGCAATGAATTTACACAATGCACTCTAGACAGTGTATTATTAGTATAATAATTATTTGTCTGTTTGTTAGTATTTACATGCACGTACCCATACACACTCCGTAGATACATCACACCATCAAGCGCACATTTTTGTACAGGGACAGTCAAACCTGTGATAGCGGCCACCTTTCTATAGTAGCCAACCTACCTATAGTGGCCACCATAAATGATCCCTTGCAGAGAAAAGGAATGTAATGGAACCTCCTACACTACAGTGATCTCCTTTCTGCAATGGCCACTTTTATTGGCGGTCACTGTACACAGGTTTGACTGTACTATTTCATGCTTCTAGACAAATCGTTTCCTGTTTGTTTGACTGTATGTTTGTGAATTGTACTTTTATGTAACTTGCATTTCTAAAATTTGATGCAATGAAATGTGACCTGCTGTAAGCCTACCCTGCTATATCCAAACCTGACATTTGCCGGTAATTCATGTATTGAAGAAATTGGCATTTTAAGTTCACTCAATGTGTTATAGACCTTTAATGGCAAAATTGAAATAATCATACTTTCGTTAATTATTGACCAATTAGTTAGAACAAAGCAACAAATTATGAAAGCTTGTGATCAGGCTTTTCTAATGGTGTAAAAATCTTTTGACAGACAAGTGCTGGGTTTTGCTATAGCAGGTCACAAATAGTCATACAACTTGATAGGTATGCTCAGTATTGGGGATCAGTATACCTTTACACAAACTCTCCTTGCAGCACAGAGTACAGAGAAATAAAAGTAGAATTTAACATTTTTAAATAAGGAGATTTGTCACAATATTTTCACTATTATAACACACTGGGTGATTGAAACAACTCTTGAAACTAATTAAATTAACAATGCAATCTTGTTACAAGCTATCTGTGTGCTAAATGTTGTAGTGGCCATGCATTCGTTGGCCTCAGGGGGGAGTGGGATCCACCCCCCCCCCCCCTTCCTGGCTATAGGCCACTGTCAAAATAACATGGCCTGATTAGGGTTACAATAAAGCGACAAATTAATGTCACACTTAATCCCAGTATGCACACTGATTTGAACTACAAATGAAAATGATCCTTATTACATATATTTTAGTGTTGTCGCCGAGTCCCGGGTACCCGAGTCCCGCCGAAAAATGTCGAGTCCCGGGCACAAAAATCGATACTCGATTTCCCGAAAAAGGGGGAAGTCCCCTCATTGAACGCCAGAGCTTTCACGTTCATTCAAGAAGATGATTTGTTTTCATAAATGCGCTCAATGTTTGTCACTTGGATGAACATGTTTTCCCAGCTGGCGTGACATGCCGATTGTGTAATAAAAAAATAAAAAAATAAAATAAAAATTATCGCGAGTCCCGGGTAGTAAATACTTCCGAAAACGACAACACTAGAATGTATTTGTAATACATGTAATAAGGAAAACATATGCAAGATACAAACCAATTCATTCTTCTGTTAGCATAAACAAAACAACATATGTACAAGGGAAAGGTGAATTCTAAAATTGATTTTTTAATGAATTTGACAATTTGACAGGTCTATGATCTTTTGTCCAATAATTTTTGCAAAATTGGTTGGGTTTGGGTGGCCGGATGGACGAAGGATTGAGCCCTCTTCAATGTAGTCCGCTGCCCGTACTGCCTACCAAGTGCACGTAGCTTGCTGCTAGCGTTAGCAGCTGACAAGCGCTGCACTGTTGCATGATGAGTAATTTGGAACCTGCAGACAGTCCGATTGATTCTGTAGATTTCCCTCTCGCAAACGAAGGAAAATATTAATTAGCATTGGCACCTAGCCAAACGTGATTATTGAATGATGTAGCGCGATGAACGTAGTGATCGTACACAAAATGGTTCAGAGCTCGCAGCATGCTCATAAATGATGGACGTGTGCTGCGAACCGGTGATTTTTCCCACGCCTATTTTTCAACAAATTGTCTTGACCTTTTTTTGGACAGGGGCATGAATATCACTGCTTGGTATATAGAGCGCGTTGAGTGGTCTCAGTGCAGTTGGTGTATGCAACTTTAAAACAGGTTAAGAATCTTTACTATCTTCAATGATGTGGGAGGCAGTCTGCTCTGGTGATCCACACTACAGGCCGGGGAAGTTCTGAGCGCTCAGCAGTGCATCTGCCAACCCCTGTGCAAAGTCTGTTGAGGGTTTCAGGGTAAGTCCGTGCCTGGTGGTAGCTTTTTGTTGGGGAGCTCTAGGGTCTGCTGCGAGTTGTCCTTCCATTCAATGAGGATGTTGTAGGTCCATTCGACTGAAGGGTCTGGAGTTGGCGTTAAGGTGTCGAGACGGAGCGTGGGAGTTTGTGCACTCCAAGCGGTGACTTCAATGCGACGGAGTCAAGGTACACGTGTTTGAAGGTCCAATGAAATCTATAGAGAGGATGAGAAAGGGATAGTTATAAGAGTATGTGCACTAAATTGTACAAATGAATCACAAGCCAATATTATTAATGTAGTAAAAAGAGAACTTGATTGAAATAGACCAATTTTTCAATTTGTCGAGACGGAGCGTGGGAGTTTGTGCACTCCAAGCGGTGACTTCAATGCGACGGAGTCAAGGTACACGTGTTTGAAGGTCCAATGAAATCTATAGAGAGGATGAGAAAGGGATAGTTATAAGATTATGTGCACTAAATTGTACAAATGAATCACAAGCCAATATTATTAATGTAGTAAAAAGAGAACTTGATTGAAAATAATAGACCAATTTTTCCATTTTTTCCTTCAGTTTGGTAGTGAGTGTGCTTTTCGATTATTGACCAGTCCTTGACATGACAAAGATCCTGCTAGGATAGAAAGCTAGATATTGACTCTCATCTTATTTCATGGTCAGTTTTGAGCAGTATATTTGTAGTGGGATTCAGAGTTTGAATCCAGTGTAGTATTGTATGCACACTGCCTTTTTCCTTAAAGGGCAATGAAACTATGGCTTTCGGCTACTATTATCATTTAGATGGTGAACAGACATTTAATTTTATGCATGACTTGGCAATTTTTGCCTTCTGGATCCCATACAATCCTTATGTGAACATACCCAAATTTTACTAATTCTTACAGCGGCATAAGATGATGGGAGCGGCCATGTTTGTGTAATTACCCGACATGCATTGCAAACTCTGACGTATGTGCTTTGGGCCGAAACAAAAGGCTTTTCACTGATTTGCAGATTCGTCAAAGCGTCTACACGTGATTCAAACCAACAATGGTTTGAATTGGTGTTATTGAAATGCAGTATATATATGCATCATTGACCCGCATGTCCGCATACACCTAAAAATGGCGGCCCCCAGCGTTCGCGTGAATAGGGGTGTACCCGATTGTGTTTTCACAAATTACTTCCAAAGCAGAAATCTGAGTCGGGTAATGTTATGGATAATAAACAAGCATATTACGAAGAATAAAGTAGGATAAACTCTATTCTAGAATTGCATTGCCCTTTAACATCAAAATAATAGATCCATCTAGGCAACATTCTGAAAATGTAGCTGAGATACCAAAATAATAGAAATAAAATCATGCTAAAACGATTTTAAAAATGATGTAAGGGAATTGTAAAACTAACGTGCATTTAATCTCTTCTTGTGTCTAGTGATGTCTACCTTATATTGATAATTTCTGTCACAATTTCTATGACCATGCCCCGCATACATTTTTAAAATGTTTTGCTCCATGGGGGCAATGAATTTTACACAGGTAAAACAAAAATCATGCATATTCTTTCCTCCTCTGCTATGTATCTCTGGATGTAGCCTATTCATAATTTTAAAAAACAATGAATTGATAGCCTAAAACAAACTCAAAACGAGTTTGCCTGCTAAATTGAAGATGAACAGTTTCAGAATATTAATTACCATTCTATTATTATCTTTCAGTACAAGAAAAAATTAGGCTTCTCAATGTTACCTTATCCAGAAGTCCATTGATCATTGATGTCACCAACAGCACCAATGTCAATGAGCAGAGCTCATCTTTCGGCACTCAGAATCTTCCATGTGGAACAGAACAGCCATGTTTAGTGCTATAAAAGGAGGACAAGAGTTGATGTGATCAGTTGTGTACTTGTGTTGCCTTATTAAGGCTTATGAAAACAATATCTGAAAGGCAAAATATTATACAAGACAAATAGAAAGAACAAGGAAAACACTGATGATTGAATCATTCAGCTAAGTAGCCTACAGTCTACACATTATATAAATACACAATCATTATAAATGAGGCATCGCTATCATTATCAATGTAAAGCAAAGCCTTTTCATTGGCAAAGTGGAATAAACAACATGAACATGATTATCGATTAAATAAAAATGGAGATGGATCATTTCATAAAAAAAGAGATAACGCTCAAACTTGAATTGTGGATCTCATGCAGTTCAACTAGCTAGGTACCTGCTTATATTACAATCTAGCGCTTTCATGGCCTCTTTGACATTATGGCAGCCAACATTATTACTGACATATTTTACCGTCTGCATTCTAATTCTACTAGCGCTAGATGAGTAGTGTAGTGATCACTAGAATACGCCTTTAAGTTGGCAGGCCGTCGCTAGCAAAATATAGTTGATGGCCCGTAGTGAACACTAGAATACGCTCTTTGCCGGGCGTCGCATATGTGTTGATATACACATATGAAAGTCCGCCTTGAATAACCCGATGGTTCTTTGGCCTGCCATACGGGTGTCGGTGGGCCGTGGCAAATGGCCAGGGGAGTAGAGTACGGTACACTCCATCTCATCGTACGCTGGGGACGGTGCCTCGACCTCTTGCTGCTGAACTACGAACCCTGAAACAACCTGAATTGCTATACGCGTGTAAACTTATATACCTGACGAGAAACCCTCCAGACGAAGTAGCTATACGCGGAGCCCGAAGATTGTACGCCGGGAGTTACGGCGGCCTTGAGCATCAGTGACAGTCCCGCTCGAGAGTGGATCGATTATCCTCCGAAGCTGTGTGATTGATAGTGAATAGTTATAAGCCTTTGTACGACCCATTTAACCCCTTTGACTATGAACATTGTTTACCCTCAATTATACCGAATATATCCTGATCGCCTGTGACTTACCAAACGCCAGTGTGCGGGTAAGCCACTTGTATTTTGACCGATCGAACCGACCCGAGACTCGAGAGATCAGCTCGGAATCACGGATTGTGGAATAGCGGTGCATGCACCGAGACGAAAGTAAGCCTTCCAGGACGGAAGAATAAGGTAAGTAGACCCATTTTATAACCTTACCTATTTATATTATAGTTCGTTAGTAATTGTTTTAGAAGTAATACCACTCGAGGATCACTGCACTTTGGCCAAGATCCACCCCAAACATAGCGGCCACTTTTACATCCATACATACTTTTCTTAGGTCAAACGCAGTGAATTCTACAGTAGCATGCCGCCCGCGGGGGCCGGGGCCCGCGATGCGGGCTGAGACCACCGTCAACGACTAGCATCTGTCGAGTACGGACGTTCAGTGAGACTATTCGTCTTTTTCGCGGATTTTGTAGTCCTATCAATAATTTCGGGGTACTAATAAAACATTTACTCTCCGATCTCGTTTGTCCGCCTACATGTCATTCAGCAATTACGGCGATTTGGGGGATTTTCCAACGATTTCCTTCACCTTCGATCTCCATTGGCCATAGATCGACAAATCTATCGCTTTCATGGCCCTTTTGACATTATTATTGTTATTTTCACTGTCGGCATTCTAGCGATAGACGCTACCCATACACGGTGCCTTAAGAGGCAAGAACACCGTAGCTCTACAGTAAAAGTTACTTACGGAAAATCATTTTTTTTTGCACATAAAACACCACATTCTCACACTTTGAGCGACATTTGTAGCCCTATCAATACATTTAGGGCTGCTATAATACTTTAACTCACCGATCTCGTGTGTCGCTATACATGTCATTCTATAATTACGGCGATTTGTCAGATTTTCCACGATTTCCCATGACTCTTCATCGGTCTTTCGCGGTACTTTTTGTTCAAACTGCAAAAAAATATATATATAATGTGCATCCGTATGCGCGAACACTTTTTCAGAAACTTAGGCAGCTAGGTACGGTACAGCGCGCGCGCCGCAAAGCTGCTACTGTATTAATATACAGAACTTGGGCGCCCAAGTTCTGTATAGCAGCTTTGCGGCGCGCGCGCTGTACCGTACCTAGCTGCCTAAGTTTCTGAAAAAGTGTTCGCGCATACGGATGCACATTATATATTTTTTTTTTTTGCAGTTTGAACAAAAAGTACCGCGAAAGACCGATGAAGAGTCATGGAAAATCGTGGAAAATCTGACAAATCGCCGTAATTATAGAATGACATGTATAGCGACACACGAGATCGGTGAGTTAAAGTATTATAGCAGCCCTAAATGTATTGATAGGGCTACAAATGTCGCTCAAAGTGTGAGAATGTGGTGTTTTATGTGCAAAAAAAAATGATTTTCCGGAAGTAACTTTTACTGTAGTGTAGAGCTACGGTGTTCTTGCCTCTTAAGGCACCGTGTATGGGTAGCGTCTATCGCTAGAATGCCGACAGTGAAAATAACAATAATAATGTCAAAAAGGCCATGAAAGCGATAGATTTGTCGATCTACATTGGCCACTGCACTGCATACAATATCATGTGCATAATCATATGCATGCATATTATAGCATCCGGCCAAATGGTCTACACACATAGGCAAAAACGAGTAAAAGTTCTTTATCCATTCAGCTATCAACTATGCACACAAAATAGTACTTTTACTCGTATTTGCCAATTTGGCCGGTGAACGATGCATCCCATCTTCTGGAAAAGTCGGTCTCTCATAGGATAACACGTGTTTCGTCGCGGTGGCGAAACGAAAACTCAGAGATTGAAATGGCGTAATTTACGGACGCATCTTTGATGTACACATCATTGTACTATAAACGCGTACATTCGGAATAAGCCCCCCCCCCCCCCCCCCCCCGTATGTGCCATTTGGTAGCGTTATCTGAGCTGACGCGCATTAACGTTCCCAACACATCCTTTCGGCAAAACCGGGGGGGGGGGGGGCTTTGGACGAATGGTCTCGTTCCATTCAACGCGACGCGACGCAACGCTACCCACCCTTTCGGCATAAGCCACTATAACCCACGACATGTACAGAAGGTGCATTATCGTTCTGTTCATCGATATGCATATTGCATTATGAATACTTGTTTCAATGTTATTCAGCGTTTTATTGCCGTTATATCGAGAATTGAAGGAGGCAGTTTAAAAGGAAGACGAGGAAGAAGAACGAAATTATATATCCACAGAAAATTGAAACATGTTTACAATGACCACCCATGAGAGACACAACCGATTGTCTTTATCAGCATTTGTCATGCATGGTCTTTACAGACATGTTCATTAGTGTGAAATGCCTTCTTTGGGGCCATCTACAAAGTACGTAAGCACAAGGGGGAGGGGGGGGGGGGTTAAATCTGATGCGTACTCTTTATCAAACCACGTACATACAAAGTGCGTACAGGGGGGGGGGGGGGAGGGGGAGGGGTGGTGAATTTCGGACCAAAAATTGCGTACGTACTTTGTAGATGGAAATGCATGATTATCAAACTGTGGATGGTATAAGCATAAGCAGGTGGTCAATATAGCAATTTTGATGTAATACTAAATTGATCGAACACAAACAAGTTGTTTTTCATGGGGTTGGATAACTCGACAAAAACAAATAAAATGCACATACTATACGTAATGACAACAAACCACCGAATGAAAGTATTATATACAAAATAATCTTCGTTATTATTTTTGTCCTGATATACATAGACATTTATGAATAATTCTTATATGAGACAGATGAAATCTGAGAAGGAATTGAAAGAGCACATGAATTCGGAAACAAAACAACATATTTTGCTTGATCAAAATCCGTATAGAAACGACTGTTCAAATATCCACACATTACGTAATTCGATCAAATAAACGTTGCGGGCGTAACCTTTTATTCCCGATATCACGTACAGATCGTGTACTAATTATGAATCAAAGACATTTATATAAATTTATACAAATGGATTTTAAATTATTATTATTTTGTTTGGAAACACATCGGGTCTTCTTTATTTCAAAATAATATCACAAATCAGTATATAATTACAAACAGAAAAAATATAACATATCATTCACAATTAACTAATAAATCGATTCCAATCATGGAGATCTACAAATAAGCGTTGTTTTTGTTTATTCTTTTCAATTTTATATCTTTTTTCTATAATTAAACGAAAAGTATGAATAAAATCATTTTCTTTAATTCTTCTTCCATTTTCATAAGTAATTAGTAATCTATATATTGAAAGTAACGCATAATTTAATGACAAGTCAACTAAGTTTGTTTTCTTAAAATCATATCCTATACTAGTAATTTTTGGATTAATAAAAAAACTATTATCGTACAAATATTGTTTTATAACATTTTCTAGATATCTCCAAAACGGAATTATGCTTCTACAATAAAAGAACATGTGAATCAATGAACCAAGTTGAGAACAAAACGGACATTCATTACATTTCCTAAATGTTCCATTTGTACAAATTATCTGGTGTGATCAAAATATTATACATGAAATTAAAATTAAATTGAATCAATGTATTATCTTGTATTTGCTTAAAGGGATAGTTGAGTTTTGGTAGAGAGGGCGCTAGACTACTTATTTTGTTTGTGAGGTAATGAAAAACTGAGTGTAAAATTTGAAAGAGCATAATATTTAAATAATAAAATCATCTTTGTTTGATCAAAATCGGTTCAGAGACGGCTGAAATATCCATAAATATAACAATTTGTAATAAAGCTGGGGCCCAGGTTTATTACAGAATTTTGATCCAGCCGTTGAAATTCGTTTTAAAATGCTTCCTCTTTTCAAAAAAATTCAAAAGAGGTTTTTAGATAGTTGTTGATATCTCTCTATCTAATCACTATTTAAACAAAACATCACATGCACAATAATATGTTATTTAAAATGGTTTTAAAAAATGCATTTTTGGAAAGCGCCCTCTTTAGTTTAAACAGCTCTTTTTGAATGATAACAGGCTTTTTACTTAGTCGTTTGTAATTTTTGTATTCCTTTTGAGCATGATGGAGTTATAATTATTAGTTTGTAATGTACTGGTGCATGTTTTGGTTACTAAAATTTAGTTTGACTAAAACTGTACTCTCTCTACCAGAACTCAACTATCCCTTTAAGTGTAAACCCCCATATATGATTCCAATCAACTAAATCATCTAAAATCATCAATTATGTCCAATATTGAACGGCTCTTGAAACTTCGACTGTATTTAAACGTAATTGTTGGTAAATAATTCTTGATTTAATTTTAGGAGATATATTTGTATTTTCAAAAATATAATTATTTCCATTCTCATTTACTGTGTCGGACATAAATGTTTTAAATGCATATCATAAAATATCATTATTTCGTAAATGTATTGACCATAAATTATTTATAACAAAACAACACTTTCCATATTCTGAAAACAGTCTACCGTCCAAATATTGTAATATTTCTTTTAGAACTGACATTGACATAATTCCATTTTCATCTAAATATATCCCCTACAAATAATATACCTGACTTGATCCAATTATTACAAATCAACATTTCACCATTATATCTTATGTGCGTATTCAACCACAACATTTCTTTACTTATTTCTTCACTACTATTCAAAGCAAGTATATCTTTAAAATATAATTCTTGTTTATACCAAAAGTAAGTATATAAAATATCACAATAAAACCCTGGTAACTTTCTTCGTAATGACAACATGAATTTAGGATCACATCAACAATTTAAAACTACTTTAACTCCACCATTTTAAATTGATTCTCATAATCTGTTTATTATTCACAAGAGGCCATCTGTTCGATTTGAAAGCTTAGGGCAAAAATGAACTCGCACAATTCCACTCAGGCCAAATAATATGACCAAAAAAAAGATAACGGGGAAAAATTAAAAACACATAAGGAGTCCCTCCCCATTCTGCCTGACCACACTACGCCACTGGTTCCAGTATTCAAACATAATACACGATTTAGTTTTTATGTTATAGGCGTCGACAATTTTAAACAATGTTGATACCAATTGACCACGTTTATTAGAACAAAAGCGAATTCAATTAATGAGCATTACATACAAAGACTCATTGCACAATAATCCGTACCCATCTACATTGTATAAACCGACAGCAATAAGCATTTGACGATTACGAATACATATTTCGGTAGGATTTGAGCTACAGAGTCTTTTTCAAATAATATGTATATGATATAAAATGCTTACCTATACGTTTAAAAGTTGATGCGATGATAAGTTTGACCCATGATTGTCCGTTTTGTAAGATCTATACGATTTGTAAGATTTAGAAGATTGTATTGACTCTATCGACCCCCTCTTGGGGTATGAGAGTTTCAAACATATTCACATAGTATACATAAAACGGTACTGGACATATAATATGAACTAATAAACATATTTACATAGGAATGGGCAGTTCACCCTCATACCACCATACGAGTATTGTCAAGTTTCTTTACTCATATTAAAAATATTCTTATTTACAACATTACAATGTATCTTTGGCTTTAAAAAAAAGGTGCAACATGATGATTCTCAGAAATGTTGCTTATTTTTAACTACATGTATATTACACAAATAATCCATATACAACGCATGTGTGATACTTCTGCGCAAAAACGTTGGTATGTACGGTCTTAATTCATTGGCTATATGCTAGATATAAGGCTTTCATATAATACCATGTATAGATGTAAAATAGCCTACATGAATTTCCAGACTATATCAAAGCACAGTAAAATAATTGAAAACAATGGAAAATGGATATAGTAACAAACGAAAAACGTTTACAGAATTTTACAAAGGTGGTTTCCATTTAAACCATGGTTTGAGATGCTAACTGTTTATGGAGCGCCGCTCGCTTATTTCTTGTTTTCCAAAATGAGGAATATAATATATTTACTGAACGAAGGTCCTCTTGGAAGATCATATTTTTACTGAAAGGAGCATCGTGTTGAAATAAAAAGGTAATTAACAATAATGAAATAATCATTATGGTCGATAAAACCTCTAAACAAAACATATTTCGTGGTAAATTACAAATATCATTTGTACAGAAATATAATTAAAATCCTGTTCATTAATTATGTCACGAAATAGCATGTATTATACAAATATGGGAAGTATAAACATGGTATAATAAACCATGGTTTAGAGAGATGTTATATGACAGAGTTGGTTAAACGATGGTTTATTTACCCTCATGAGTGACAAATTAAATTGAAGAAATACATTTTAACAAGCTTTTTTGCCACGCTTACATGGAGATCTTACTTCACCTATTAAAAGTTCAGTGGATAGAAAGGAAGCTCAGCTTGGTTATATATCGTCATACTAAGGGAGCATTTGAACAAATCTAACCCTATTATATTGTTTCTCTTACCATGACATGTGTTTAGAGTATAGTACTTAAAGGTAACGTTGAGTATTGGTCAAACCTTTAGTAACCAAAACCTGCACGATTACGGTACAAACTAATAGTTACACCTTCACCATGCTCGAAAAGTATACACAATTACAAACGACAAAGTAAAACCCCTGTTATCATTCAAAAAGAGCCGTTACAACTCAAGTGTCAAATTAACTTTAGAGAAAAGCGCTAGCGTTCTAGGTCCTCCTAATACGAGACTGTAATGCGCGGTAATAGTTACCGCGCATATTCACGTGTATCGCAAGCGCCGTTCGCCTTTCGCATAGGAGGACCTAGAACGCTTGCGCCTCGCGCTAGCGTTCTCTAAAAAGTGATGGCCGGACGTCAATCACTTTTATAAATATTTTGAAAGCAAATTTCACAACAATTAGAGCATTTGAATGGGAATTATTATTATTTCCCATGTTTTTTTCGATGATCTTTCATATGGAATTGAAATCAACCAAATCCGTTACAATTAATGTTGGGGGGGGGGGGCACTTTGGAAATTACCAATACTCAACGTTACCTTTAAGTTATCCGGTGTGTCATTTTGGTAAATTTTGATGGACAGGATTTTAAGATATGATCATGTGAAAAATTATAATTTTTTTTTTTTTTGGGGGGGGGGGGGCGCCCAGTGTAGATCCCTTTAAGAAAAAAATGAGAGATATTCGGAGAACTACCAACAAGCATCCCGCCTCCGACTTCGGCAATGAGAGGACAAGACCTCGACAGAAAGAGGTTTGCTTATAATTAAACGAAACCGTTCTATAACATGATATTATTTTGCAGGTTCCATCTATTTCATTTTCTTTTCAGTACCGTTATATAACAAACTGATATCATAGAATAAGGTTCGCAGTCCCAATGACTGTATTGAATACGGGGGTTCCGCGTATTCAATACTTATACAGGCCTATTCCTAATCGCCAAGTTCAACGTCACCGTTATTGCTGCTAGCATCAGACGCGTCTTCAGCTTCACTTTGTTGCCGCGTCGAAATCAAATAGTCTTCTACAACTTGTGCACAGTCCAGGCGCTTCATTTGCCGAAAGATCTCCGAAAGTTGGGCCAGATCTGTGATCTTCATCTCCGTCTCGGCGATACCGATCAACACTTTGGTCGGATCTCTCTGCTGTTTGACGGCTACAATGTAATCATCCATGCCTAGCACCTCGGCAAGGCGTTTCCAGTCGTTACCTAAAACACTGTGTGGATTCAGCTGAACACTCAGCTCTTGTAGCATACCATGTGGAACTACACGGGGCTGTGGGATGCATCTTGCAACTTGTTCAGGTGGGTTGACTATTATGACGTTCCCACTTATGTTGGTCTGATGAAATTGCTGTTGTATGCCTCCTTGTAGATGATATGGTGGTAAACAGGGAACATGGGTATGCATGGCAGTTGCAGCTTGGTTGTAAGGAAAAACCACTGCTGGATGGATTTGGTTTTCCTGAGGCTGATGATCAACTGTATGCCTGAGCAGCTCTCGAGGTCCGATCTCGTGTATACGACCTGCTATACCTACATGCGCATTATGGGAATCAGTGCTTAGAGATGTCTCATCCTGTGAACGAATCAAACGATTGATCTCTGATGACGATAGAACGTCGTCAACGTTATCCGACACGACTTCAGATGGTGAGTCAGGATGGCGTGACAGTCTAATTGAAGGGATGGCCTCACTCGGAACCTGATCTAAGGAATGCACCTGACCATCTCTCGACGGAGTATAAGGGTTCCCACCTGCTGCCTCAGCATACTTGTCATCTTCGGATCCAGGAGGCCTCATGGGATGAAGGGGTGAAAAGTCCGGCACTTCTCCTTTTCTTTGGTGGGGATCTGTATCAATAAACGCACACACACATGATTGCCAAGTTACCATGACTGTTACACCATACACTGTTTCGACGATGTTCGCACTAATCTTATCATTAATATAATATTTAATTAATATACAACAAAAATAGTTCTCAATTTAAACATAGTATAGCAAACTCTTGTTAAACTCTTATATGAACAGTAAACTTAGAATATAATTTTCGATTCATGATAGCATTTGCATAGGATGTAGAAGCCTTATATGCCCGGAAATGTCACTTATACATTATCATGATTATATAGATTCATCAGGATTGCTTCATAACAATTATAATAAGTGCCAAAGACTCATGTAGGATAAACTACATTTTAGAGCCATGTCAAATATCAAACCAGTGTTAAACCGAAAATACTCTGGCTAAGGTCTATTATGGAGAATAGATTTGTATAGAAAAAAATAATCAGTCCTGAACGGGTTGATGATTAATTATCAACTATTCACCACCGTGTGCAGATGGGCTACCTCGTCCTATCGTCTCTGGCTCTCGTCTCTCTGTCTCTGGCTCTTGTCTCTGGCTGCACGGCCTGCCTTCAGCACCTTGAGTCGGTTGAAGCAGTCGGTTTGGTCCTATTGGTTCACCATCTGCACATAATTAAGACATTAAACTACATTATTTAGAGATATAGCAGAACGACAATACTAACAACAACGCAATTACACATGAACATTTTTAAAAAGTGAACATCTTAGATTTAGTTCCGAATAAATGCCTGTAAAAACAACCAAAAGCGACCGTCAAATATAAACCGAACACAAAAAGTAACTACCTCTCAAAAAACTGCTCATAATTCCATAACCGATAATCGTTTACAAAATGTCATCTTACCACAATAATTATACAGTTGTTATGTACATTTTGTGTGGAGATCAGATATATTCATCACTTCGTGGCTGAATGAGCACAGATTAAGACACAATGACCCAATCAAAAGTCACAAAACCTTGCGCATGCCTGTACATTGTTGTGAAACAGCACGTTCGACTTAATGCATGGTTTATGGTTTTTGGTTCATGAACTAATGATTTTGATTCTTCCATCCATTATTTGGCACATGTGGTTAATTGCAATTGTAAAACAGTGAAGTTTGAAATTTCCCAATACTCAATAAACTGCTCTAACAATATTACCTTTGCGGTATCAGGTCATGAGTATTTTGTGCATGTCTAGCGTGACATTAGTTGTATGCCTTTGATTCATATTTTGATATTTCATGAACACTGAACAGACACTAATCTCTTAATTACTAAATGTATTAACGAGTTTAATGTGTATATCTATGCATACAATATAATTCGCTGTCATCATGAAGGCAATTTTATGGTGTAATTCTTAAGTACAGTATTAGCTGTCAAATATAAACGCTTACCTCTGTACCCCGTTCTGAATTTGATCTTCCTCTTTGATGATGGTTGTTGCATATGCAGGTCGACATGGCTGTCAGCCTTCCGCTGGTGGTTGAGGTCGAGGCGAAAATCTTCGTTCCATCGAACCAGTCGCCTCAGATCCGAATGTTGTATTAACTTTTCGGGAGAATGACAATGTAATGAAACATGATAAGAAAATATGTCATAAGAGTGATGGAGACCCTATGTTTTGTTCAATTACAACAATACATAATGACATACACTTACCAATGACATGCGCTCACTCCTATTGAAACTCTTAATAAGACACTTTTGAAACTACAAACAATCAATCTCCACATTCACTCCCCCATCTGTGCCTACTATCTCTCCAGAGGAAGATGAGAATCCTGTAAGCGAGGGAGGGGGGGGGGGGGGGGGGGGGGGGTAGTCGTAGCAAATTTTCGAAGCCGAGACCGGAAATTTTTCGACATTTTCGAGGCCAGGTCCAGGGTTCTTCGCACTTTTCGAGGCCGAGACCTTTTCAAAATGAGCTCTAAAATTTGGTCTCGAGACCAGTTATTAGAAAAAAAAGGGGGGGGGGGGGTCAAACCCACCAAAACAGTAATGTTTGGGTCAAAGGGGGGGGGGGGGTTAACCCCCCAAATCCCTCCATGGGTACGCCTATGACCACATACCTCACTCGGGCAAAGGAGGAATCAATGTCTAAGAGTTTTGACAAAGCAGTGGCGTAGATACGTGGAGGCATTGGGGGGGGGGGGGGGGGGGGGTTGCCTCCAATAATACAAAAAAACTTAAAGATCAGGGAAGACAAGGCGTTAGCACGTGCGTATATGGACAGACGTGGTTGCCGGAGGCAGAGGTCTGTTGCCCAATACCAACCTACCCGACCTACCCCTTATCACCTGACAAGTGCCTTTATTTAAGGGGCCCAGTGGGGTATTATTTTACGTTTTTGCATACTTTTACTATATCGGGAATATCTTTCTAATCATTGAAGCTACCCCCTATAAACCATAAATTTCTGGAAAGCTTGGAATATGGGAAATCCAACAAAACTAAATAAAAGACAATTGGACTTAAAATAAGAGTTTAAAAATCAATAATATAGAGACAAATAAAATGGTAGACTTTTCGCAAGTCAACATTCAAAATGCATCTCCTCAGAGGTATAGAGGCGTATACATTCTAAACCCCTCAGAAAAAGTTCGGAAACTCAACTATATCACTCTTATTGTCAAATTGTATTTTGTTCTTCCTTTAGTGTCATTGCAATGCATGATGATTTCCCTTTAAAATGGTACATTATTTGTCATTTATTTCAAATCAGGGAATACGCAGTGCGTTTCAGAATGGAGGACGGTCAGAAGTCAAATGTCGCAAAATGGGCCGAAAGTATTCAATTGGGAAATTTGACTCTTGTGACGTATTTTTTAATGTTCAAGTTGTATCGAAGATTGTAGCGTGTTCAAATGATTTAAACATATCAAATCTGGTATCATTTTAAAGCCCATGTGTCTATCTTTTCAATACAATTATGTCCGTAACAATTGTATTAACAGGTTAAGTATGGTACAGCTGAATACGGGGAGGGCCGAAAGTGAAATGTTGCAAAATGCATTTCATTTTGTGAAATTGAAGGCGTTGCATGGAAAAACGACTATTGGAGGAGATGTTTTGGGGTTTTACATTGCATAATCATCAGTAAATTTAACATCATGTGAAAGCGTGTTTATTTTTCCTTATAATCATGTCTCACCTGCTATTGGGGTGTGTGCAGTAAAACCGGATATGGGGGTCTATTAATGCTATGAATTTAAGACCGTGGCTTCTTGTTTCAAGATTCCGGTAAGAAGTTGTTATATTAATCATAACTCTATCATCAATGGTATATCAGTAGGTGATACTGATATACAACCATCCCATAATGTGAGAAACTTAGGAGTGTTTTTTGATACTCCGTTGAATATGGAATCACAAATTACTAGTGTATGTAAATCAGCATATTATATGATTTATAATTTGAGGCGCATCCGTAAATATTTCGATCAAGATAGCATGAAAATTGTCGTCCACGCATGTATTACGAGTAAGTTAGATTATTGTAATAATTTATTGTATGGATTACCAAACTCACAGATAGGAAAGTTGCAGCGGGTTCAAAACACATATGCAAGATTGATTTGTAATCTTTCTAAATTTGCTCATGTAACACCACTGTTAAGATAACTACATTGGTTACCAATACGTCAAAGAATTGAATTTAAGATGTTAATGATAGTTTATAAAGCGCTAAATGGCCAAGCTCGTAGTTATATTATTGAATTATTGACTCTTAAGTTTCAAACTCATGGTCATAATCTTCGTAGTACACAAGACACACTGGCATTGCAGATCCCCAACATTAGAACAAAAGTAACCTTAGGTGATCGATAATTTCTTTGTGCAGCTCCTAGATTATGGAATAAACTACCTGTGGATATTAGGAAATCTCAAACTTTAGAGAGCTTTAAATTAAAAGTAAAAACTTATTTGTTTTAAACACAGACTTATTTTTTATTTTATGATTATGCTTTATATTATATAGCATTGTGCAGTAGAATTGTATTTATAGGAGCTCTTGAAGCGCAGTCGAATATATATACATAGGTTCTGCGCTATATAAATGAGTTATTATTATTATTATTATTATCATTCCGTGTTGCACTATCGGAAAGCTTATTAAATTATCTTTAATATGATATCTCATTTCCAATGAGTATGCTGAATGTGAGTGTGCAGTACAGGAAACTCACAAACTTGATGTATTGAAAATGCATCAAATTTCTCTAAACCTACGCAAACTGGCCAGAACTGGCATATTAGCGCCCTCTGTGACCGTGTAGGTATGCCCTTATTACCACATATCAAACGGTAGAACTTAGACATTGCAACGTGTCATTTTGAGCCCCATACGTTTAGAGGTACTACACACACCTCAATCACACAACCACTATGAATGGGGCATTAATTTATTGACAAATTAACACGCTTCAACATGATGTTGAATTTCATAATGATTATGTAAAGTAAAGTACTAAAATATCCCCACAAAAAGTCGTTTATGGAATGCAACGCCTTCAATTTCACACAATCAAATGCATTTTGTTTACATTTTGCTGTCGATCTTCCCCAATATTCACCTTAAGTGTACCTATCCGGCTTTCATAATCATTCCAATTGAGGTGTCATTGGAAAGATAATTAAACAGGCTTTTGTCTGAGTTTTTTGGCGCATTTGATGACATTTCACTTCTGACATTCCCCCATTCTCAAATCATTACGTTTCACCCAAGTTAGAAAATATCCGCTTCTCAGGCCTGAGGAGAGGTTGAGAGATTCGTGCCTCTAGTAGAATTGTATCACCGTTTACACCGTTCTTATCGGTTTACTGCGTGTAACCGGAGGAGATTATCTCTATAATACCACTAGGTCTCGGGGGGCAGTTAACAGGGCATGGAATGTTGACGAAAGCTATTAAAATGGTTGAGTTGATTTCCACCGTGGTGGAGATCACGGCTAACTTAGTGAAACGTAATGTATACTGCGCATACCTCGTGCTCGTGATGCTTACGAACTTGGTATCATTATAAAGAGGTATACACACTCTTTCAAGCGATACCAAATATAACCATTATGATTTCATAAGAAAATAGATATAATCGATCAAACTTGGGTTTCCGAACTTTTTTTGAGGGATTTATATTTTAAGATAGATATTATGATGCTATACAAACAAACTTATGATGGCTTTTTACATTATTCATCTATCTTCATAGTCAAAAGGCAATTCTGCAAAAAATCAGAAATGTACATATGAAATGTACATATTTTGGTTAATGATAGGATTACCTCTAAAAAGCCATCATTAATCTGTTCATCTACAAACAAGGAATCATTCCTCCAAATTTCATTGAATTTAAATAAATACTTTTCAAGTTTTTAGAATTTTAGTCTCAAAAATCAGATTTTCGGCAAATGAGCTTGAAAGGTCATATACAATATTGATATTTGTTAGATAAATGTGACACGGATAAAAATAGGAAAATAGCGGGATAAATAACAGTAGTTGGTTCAATGGAAGTTTAGGGCATGTTGATCACTTATAAACTGCCATGTTAAATGTTTGCATGACAATAGATGTTGCTGCTTCACTCTGAAAAAAAGAGGAACACAATTTGGAAGGTAACAATTTTGATTTGGGACATTTTCGTTTGGACTATTTAAGAAAAGTATAATTCAAAATCTCCAATCTAAGCTGGAAAATAATCACTTCCGGCCCCAGAAATATACAACATTGATAACTAAATCCTTAATGTGTCCATTCAATAGTTACCCCCTACCCTACAAAGTATATATTTTCTAAAAGCTTAGAATCCATGGATCATTTTAAGATAAACATCTCAATTTTGATGAAAACAAAATGTAATACCCCACTGGGCCCCTTAAATAGACTTACTTAAAGCACCTGAAATCTAATTATTATAAGGAATTATATTAATTATAAAAACACATTTGATATATGTATGAAATGCACTAATGTGGGATAAGGATATATGATTCAGATTATTTTAGCCAATACTCACATGGAAAGTAATATTTATACACAATATGTATCTGTTTTGGTTTAATATGATGTTCTGACTTTGATACATTTGTATGATTGTTAAGTTAATATTGGAAAAGTTATTATATGGTAGAAATACATGTTTATGCCATTTGTTATATTGCATTTTGCTAAATGTATGAATTGAGAATAATTTTGTTTATGTCAATGCATGTTTTACAAAACGAATTTCCGATTTTGGACCAATATATTAACATGAATTGAATTGAAGCAAAAAGAAAAGACAGCACCAATCAGCTGCCCAACAATTGTATTACTAAGCCCGAAAGTAGCACAATACATCCCTTCATATGACTTGATTTTGCCAGATTATGACGCGATCTTTCGCGAATATGAGCGAGAGAATATTAGAATCAGATGTTTAAAACCCTTGTTAGAGTCCCAAAATCAGTCCCGACTATTAATGGAAAGGGAAATAGGAAATAGCAAACCTCAGTACAGATGTCTTCAGTGTCAAGAAGTTCGCAAATAATCTTCAGATCTTCCCCTAATCGGATGTTCAACAACACACCAGGGTGGACAGATGTGTATTTCAACTTCTTCTCGGATCCTTCAATGTCCTGGGTAAAATATATCAATTGATCATGTTCGATAATACAAATGATTCCATTCAAAAATACAACATCACAACGGTGGTAATAGAGAGTATATAAAGTCAGCACAAATTTGTTTTAAATGCACTCATTAACAGAAGCATAATCGTAGATTCGCAGTGATTAATAAACCGTAACACTTGTATTCTACAAATATGTATATTATACTAAAAACCTAGAGCAAGATATGGACAAAGCGCTGACGAACTGGAGAGTGCAAGAGGGAATGACAGTTGACCAGACCTGCGCATCACTCAGCGAAGTTGTATATGAGACAGCGAGCAACACCCTCGGTAAACCACTGCGAAAACACCAGTACTGGTTTGACCCATCAGACTCTGAGCTTCTGCTACTCATGAAGAAAAGGGATGAATTACACAAACGTGTCTTACATACCAGAAGCACCAGGTCCACCACCACCGCGTACAAGGAAGCCTGCAGACACTTGCAGAGGTATACATGGAAACTGAAAACCACCTGGTGGGAGAAAGAGGCAGAGGATCTGCAGCGCTCCGCCGACAAAAATGACATCAAGTTCTTCCACACTGGGCTGAAGGAAGTCTGGGGTCCCCAGACAAGAAGTACAGTGCATCTCAAGTCCCTGGATGGTACCAAAACCTTTTCAGACAACAAAACGGTGCTTGAACGATGGTCACAGCATTTCGAGACCAGCCAGGAGATATCGAGCCTGCGGCACGTGATAGGATCAACCAGTTAGTTACTGCACTCGATGATATTCGAACACGGGAAGAGCTACACCTGGCAATTGCCTCCTTGGCCGATGACAAGGCCCCTGGAGTGGATAGGATTCCAAGTGAGATATGGAAGCATGGAGGAGCCACATTAACCAACAGTTTACTAATGCTGATACAACAAGCATAGGCAGGAGGCGCTGTACCTCAGGAATGGAAGGATGCTAATATTGTCACCATCTTTAAAAAAGGAGACAGAACGCAATGTGGAAACTACAGAGGAATATCGTTACTGTCGATAGCAGGGAAAGCTTTTGCCCGGATCCTTCTCAACAGATTGTATGCACACATAACACCGGGTATAGTGCCAGAGACACAATGCGGATTCCGAAACAACCGGAGCACAGTAGACATGATCTTCTGCCTCAGACAATTGCAGGAGAAGTGTATCGAGCACAACCGATCTCTCTATATGGTCTTTGTGGATTTCACCAAAACATTTGACACTGTTGGTAGGACAGGTATATGGCAACTACTCTGGAAGTATGGATGCCCTGAGACGTTCACCAGAATGATTGAGTCACTACACACAGGTATGATGGCTAAAGTCAAGGAAGCAGGCGAAAAATCCGGATGTTTCCCTGTAAGTAACGGTGTAAAACAAGGATGTGTGCTGGCCCCTACGCTGTTCTCCGTCTTCCTCTCGGCGATGTTGGAAGAGGCATTTGCGGACTTTGAAGAGGGAGTATACATCCGATCACATCAAGACGCCGACCTCTTCAATGTCGCAACCTTCAAAGCTAAGACGAAGTCTACACAGATTCTCGTGAGGGATCTCCGCTGCAATACTTTGTTAAGTGATTGCAGCAGCATACGAAACGTCGTGATCTTTTAGATTCCTTGTTGACCATACATTGCGAGACAAACGAATATCACTAGCGATATTATCTTCGAAACAGTGCTCTTGTTGCTCATACACCAGAGCAGATGCAACAGGTCATAGATGCATTTTCATCAGCATCAAATAAGTTCGGTCTACAAATAAACACCAGAAAGACTGAAGTACTGTTCCAACCAGGTACAGACCATCAAGAGGAGGAGGAGATCCCTGTGAATGGGACAGCTCTAAAACAGGTAGATGACTTCACGTACCTCGGCATCACTATATCCAAAGACGGACACATCGACTCTGAGCTGGTGAAACGAATGCAGGGTTGCCAAGTCTCACGCATTGAGCGTGTGACACACGCATTTCACCCCTCTCTCACGCTCTCACGCTGATCTCTTAATATCACACGCCTTAGAAGCATATTGAAAAGAAAAAAAAGCATATGAATACGTATATTAACGTTCAGGCCAAATGATAATACGTGCAAATGATAATACGCGCTTTTTCCCGGCAAAATCCGCCTAACCGCCCGTGCACGGCAGGCCCGGTACACCAGCCGGATTTGCGTAAGTTGCACCGTAGCTAGATGAACACGTCGCCCGGCGGACTCGGGGCGCGCCAGCCTCTCGTCTCCGTAGCGTGTCGAAACCATTTATGGCATGCATGCTTCCGATATATTCGGAAGTACGATCGTGACTTCGACCGACGATTCCGAGCACAACATTGAAAACAACGAGAAATATTTTGTTTTGATAATTCATTCTGATTGCGGATTCTTCGAGGAAATTTGGTTCGCCTAAAGGATATCTTCGACGGTAAGAATAATTCTTTTCGATTTCTCTGACCAAGGTTACTTTTAATTTATAAAAAAAAACCGTGGAAGAACTCATTGACATCGTATTTGTTTGCAGGATACACGCCCGACCCGGCCCACACCCTGCCTACTCGCGGGCGCTGCTGGCCAAGCCGCCAATAAGCCACCAGAGGAGGTTCTTCGCACTGCTAAGACTGCCACCTCAAAGTAAAATAAGGAGCATTAATCCTGAACAATTTGCTAAGAAGAGCAAATCTTAGAAGCCAGCCAGCAGAAGTAGTTCCAACAGTAAAATTTGTCATCTCATCCTGCAACAAGAAACATTCATGATCAAGACATGTTACCTGTATGTTGGTAAGCAGAACATAGTGATTGAGTGTTCTCATTGGGCAGCCAGCAGAAGTACTTCCCACAGCAAAGTTTGTCATCTCATCCTGCAACAAGAAACATTTATGATCAAGACATGTTACCTGTATGTTGGTAAGCAGAATATAGTGACTTAGGGTGTTTAATGACTGTATATGAAATTTTATTTTACCTCATTAGGTATACATCAGATTGCACGATTTCAAGTTCAAAATTGCAAAAGCTCCCTACCGTGGAATTACCCACTGGCGAAAGAGGGATTGGTCGACCACGGCTTCGCTACAAGGATACGGTCAAGTGGAACCTTAAGCGGAGGCAAATTGACATCAAGACTTGGACAACTGCTGCAGGCCAGCGAGCTGTATGGAGAACAGCTGTAAAGTGAAAGTGGAGGAGGTGTACACGCAGTAGCAGGCTAGAGTAGACAGGCACAAAATAAATAGTGCTGATGAGGGCTACTGGGGATGGGAGAATGTGTCAAGTGGTGGCTGGAAAGGCAAATGGGAGGAGATTAGTGCTTCAATTCACCCAACCATTCCATTTCAGACATGATTCTTCACGGCATCGAATCATTAGGCAACCGTCCAGACTCAGTCCGCACCGGCAGAGGGAAGCTATGGATGAGACGATTAGGCACCATACAACCACAACTTCCAAGAAGGATTTGATTAATCTGATTCTATTTCCTCTCTCTATCTTCCTCAACAGATTCCGTTCACATATACCCCCATGTTTCGTTCCCTCCCTTACAGCACTATTTATACTATACTACTACTACTACTACTACTACTACTACTACTACTACTACTACTACTACTACTACTACTTCTACTACTACTACTACTACTAAAACAGAAACGTATATACGGGTAAAAATCGTACCTCCAAGCACCCCTTGAGAATATCAAACAGATGAACGCGGAGTATCGGAATACGGTCGTCCGGTAGATGGTCTGGAAGGAAAGGGATGACAGATATCCGCTTTTCACCGTAGTACCATGTCAACAAGGCAGCCCAGTACGATGAGAAATGAGTAATTTGCAGTTTCATTCTTGTCTTGTTAATACTGATAACAGGGCATTCTGTTACACCGGTAGTTGGAGTTTTAATCCACGCTGCAACAGTAAAGCAACACCATTAAATTTAAATTGAGAGTTGTACAAAAGTACTGAACCACTGAACTCTTTCATTAAAATCATTATTATATTTTTACCCAATCACTCAACTAATACATGTATACATAGAGCCGTCGATGATTGTCTCGAATCATTTAATGAAAATGAAATGGTTGCGACTTGTTTTCTTGATATATCTAAATGTTTTCATTCCATTAATCATGAATTGTTGTTACAAAAATTAGAATATTATGGTATTAAAGGCAATTCATTAAAATGGTTTATTAGTTACTTAAAGGATAGGAGTCAAATAGTTTATTGTCATGGTATGTTATCTAAATCTGAACGTATACTTTATGGCGTACCTCAAGGGAGTGTTCTTGGACCCATATTGTTTCTTTTATTTATTAATGACTTGTCACAATCGGTACAATTATGTTCATGTAATATGTTCGCAGATGATGTAGTTATATATTATGCGGATACAGATATTGATAACTTGGTGAAACATTTTCAAACTGATTTAAACTTAATTTTTAAATGGTATGAACAAAATAGATTACGACTTAATGTAGATAAGACAAAAGTTATGCTTTTAAGTACACGTTCAACACATCAGTTAAATATGTATATGGATGACAAGAAAATTGATCAGGTTCATAGCTTTCGGTACTTAGGTGGAGAAATTGATGATAAACTTAAATGGAGTGCTCATGTTCATAACCTTGTTAGATCTATTTCTAGTAAATTATACTCATTGCGTAAAATGTCCCAATTTTTGGATAAAAAGTCTCTATTAATGATGTATAATATGACCATTCAACCTTGTATAGATTATTCGATTACAGTCTGGGGCAATTGTTCACAGAAGAATAAGGATTTATTATATCGCTTACAAAAAAGGGCTAGAATTGTTACATCTAATTATGATTATGAAACTGTTAATGGAAAAGATTTAATTAAAACATTAAAATAGCAATCATTAGGTCAACGAATGAATTATTTTTTAGCAATACTAATGTACAAATCCGTTCATGGAACAGCTCCTACTCACTTATGTAATGCAATTGAAATGGTTTGTGATCGCCACGATATTAATACGAGAGCAGCTAACACTTTGAATATTATACTACCTAAACCGAAAGTACAATGTTATAAAAATAGCCTTATATACTCGGGTGGCATTGTCTGGAACTCGCTGCCTAGTCATTTACAATGTTCGAGGTCTCTTCCCTCTTTTAAACGTTTATACAAACAGCTGTATTTTCACTGATGTATATATGACCAGCGGAACGATAGATAACTGTTTTTAATTATATTGTTTTAAATTGTTGTTTAGTAAATACTTCCACATATACGTGATCTATCGGACGAAGCAGAACGGGTGGAAGAATGTAGCTGTGTTTATTTGTGGTTATGATTCTATTGTGTGATACCGTTGAGTGAATGTGCGTGCTTCTCCCATTGTGATGTGTGGCTGTGTGTGTGCCTGCTGTGCCTGCTGTGTGAGGTGTTCTGTCATGTCTGTGTTGACATTGTTCTGTCTTTCGTAAAAATTAGTATATTTAGACTGTATATTTATATATAGAAACTTAATTGTGTTTTTATGATTTGAAATAAATTGAAACTATTTTAATACAACTTTGTCCACAATTTTAATAAAGTATATCTTGAATCTGCTGGTCATATGCTATTTGTACATATTTTTATATTTATATTTATCATATTAATGTATTATTGTTTTATGTATATTGTATGATGTTATATCAGGACCCTGACGAAAAACAGTATCCTTGCTGATCAGGCTATCCTGTATAAATATATTTGAATAAATAAATAAATAAATATTTATATTTAATATAAGATTATTGCTGATAATGTTGGCAAGTTAGATAATGATAATGATGATGATGTTTACGGTCATAATGGTGTTGATGCTGGCGAAAATAATGGTGATTATGATAATGTTAATGACGGTAATTATAACGACTACGGTGAGTATCATTATGACTGTGATAAAAAGGATGATTGATGATGATGATGATATCGATAGCGGTGATGGTAACGATGATTATGATAATGAAAATGATGACGTGGTGATGATGATGACGACGATGATAAAAGCGATTACAATAACTCACCAGAGGTTTCTTGTTTTGCGTACAACACAGCTGGTATGTTACTCCTGCTGCCATCTTCCATCAGGATCGCGCTGTGTGGCATCGTCACTGTTACTGGTTTCTTGAAGGTTAGTCCGGGGGGCGTGCAGCGGAAGCCATAGCTAGCCACCATCTCATCCTCCCCCAAGACCAGATCGTCTGGTAGCTCCGTCAGGACCTGGATACCTATCTCCTGGCTGGATCCTTCCTGGAGAGCTCCAGGAGGAATCGAGAGTCTGACGCCATATGACTCAACCGATAGATCTCCACCACGATGATCAAAGATCCCGCTCGCATATCTACATGATGTTGAGGAGGTATCTATATTTTTAAAATATCGAAGGTACATGTATTTAGATTATCACCCAATTTCACCTGTATCAAGTCATTATTTGCATTATTAGTTGTGTAATATGTATGTTTTACAAGAATGTGACGCCATACGACTCAATATATAGATCCCACTGTAAGATTTTTGTTGTGCTGAGGTTATACATGTATCTACATCAAACGTATTAACTCTATTTACATTATCACTAAATTTCACGCATGTAATCTAGCTCTGAGAATGAATTGCATTACTACTCTTGTTATCTTTGTTTTTCAATTGTGAATATACACAATATCGTTGATAACCCGCTTCTGCTCATTACAATACATAACTTATAACTAATGACCATCCTAACTCCGAAAATTACAGTGTTAACTAATTTTGTTCTTCATGAATTATGATTATTTTACAGATGAAATTATGTACTGTACATATCAATCAGAATTGTGTATTGTACCTAAGAGAGCGATTCCTTCTAAAAACTTCTCGGTCTTCGTCAGATCGTTTCCCCTTTGATGCTCAAGCATACTATTGCTTCCGGATTTTATGTACGCGACGCAATCGGAATGGCGGTTATCAATTGCGAGTTGAAGTGCTGTTTTGCCATCGTCTCGCTTTCTATTCAAGTCGGTTCCTTCGTTTACAAAATGTATCACTGTTGCATATTGGCCATTGTGTGCTGCAAGATGGAGCGCCGTATTCCCATCACTATCCGCATGATTCAGATCGGTTTCATTATCTATGACATATTGGACTATGTCTAGATGGCCATAGCATGATGCAAGATGTAGCGCGTTTCTTCCATCTTTTCTGTTCTGGTTAATATCAGCTCCTTTATCTATGAGATATTTGACCGCCTCAAGATGACCATTTTGTGATGCATAATGCAGTGCCGTATTTCCATTGCTATTAGGCTGATTCATGTCGGCTCCTTTCTCTATGAGATATTTGACTGTGTCAAGTTGGCCATTGGATGATACAAGATGTAGTGCGTTGCTTCCATCTCTTCTCTGCAGATTAACATCCGCTCCTTTCTCTATAAGATAGTTGACTGTGTCTGACTGGTCATTGCATGATGCAAAATGTAGTGCCGTATTACCATTGCCATCCGGCTGATTCAAATCGGCTCCTTTCTCTATGAGAAATTTGACTATGTCAAGATGGCCATAGTATGATGCAAGATGTAGTGCCGTATCTCCATTGCAATCCGGCTGATTCAAGTCGGCTCCTCTCGCTATCAAATGGTGCACTATATCCAGGTACCCATCGGACGACGCCAGATGAAGCGCCGTATTCCCATCAATGTCTGAATGATTTAGATTGGTTCCATTATATATTAGATATAGGACTATGTCTAGATTGCCATTGCATGATGCAAGATGTAGCGCGTTTCTTCCATTTTTTCTGTTCTGGTTTACGTCAGCTCCTTTATTTATGAGATATATGAGCGTGGAAAGATGGCCACTATATGATGCATTATGTGATGCCGTACTTCCATTCCTATTCGGCTGATTCAAGTCGGCTCCTTTCTCTATGAGATATTTGACTGTGTCAAGATGACCATTGGAGGATGCAATATGTAGTGCCCTTTCTCCATCGCTATCCGGTTGATTTAAGTCGGCTCCTTTCTCAATGAGATATTTGACTGTGTTTAGATGGCCGTTGTATGATGCCAGGTGTAATGCGTTGCTTCCATCTTTTTTCTGCTGGTTAACGTCAACTTGATTATCTATGAGATATTTGACGGTGTCAAGTTGGCCATTGAATGATGCAAGATGTAATGCGTTGCTTCCATCTTTTCTCTGCTGATTAACATCAGCTCCTTTCTCTTTAAGATAGTTGACCGTGTCTAACTGGTCATTGCATGATGCAATATGTAGTGCCGTATTTCCTTTGATATCCGGCTGATTCAAATCGGCTCCTTTCTCTATGAGAAATTTGACTGTGTCAAGATGGCCATAGTATGATGCAAGATGTAGTGTCGTATTTCCATTGCAATCCGGCTGATTCAAGTCGGCTCCTTTCTCTATGAGATATTTGACTGTGTCAAGATGACCATTGGAGAATGCAATATGTAGTGCCCTTTCTCCATCGCTATCCGGTTGATTTAAGTCGGCTCCTTTCTCAATGAGATATTTGACTGTGTTTAGATGGCCGTTGTATGATGCCAGGTGTAGTGCGTTGCTTCCATCTTTTTTCTGCTGGTTAACGTCAACTTGATTATCTATGAGATATTTGACGGTGTCAAGTTGGCCATTGAATGATGCAAGATGTAATGCGTTGCTTCCATCTTTTCTCTGCTGATTAACATCAGCTCCTTTCTCTTTAAGATAGTTGACCGTGTCTAACTGGTCATTGCATGATGCAATATGTAGTGCCGTATTTCCTTTGATATCCGGCTGATTCAAATCGGCTCCTTTCTCTATGAGAAATTTGACTGTGTCAAGATGGCCATAGTATGATGCAAGATGTAGTGTCGTGTTTCCATTGCAATCCGGTTGATTCAAGTCGGCTCCTTTCTCTATCAAATAGTTCACTATGCCCAGGTACCCATTGGACGACGCCATATGTAATGCTGTCTTTCCATCGTGATCAGAAGCGTTAACATCAGCGCCCTGACTAATCAGATATTTAACAATGCCGATGTGGCCCAATAATGCTGTTACATGCAAAGCTGTTCTTCCATCTTCAAATTTTATTTGAAGCCACTGGTCGTGTCGTGCTGCATATTTTCTGACCCAGTGAACATCACCCCTTAACATCGCTTTTCGAAAGTGATTTATCGAAGTCATTGTATTATTTTGCAATCAAATCTCTGACAAATTGATGACAGCAGATGTACAGTTAAAACTTTGGAAGAAACCGCATCATTCATCATTATGAGGAGCTTGCCTTCTAGTTCGTAGCACTATTGGTAAAATCGGAGGCCACACCGTGTCCCCGTTTTTACAAGCCACTTTGGTCATGTTGGTAGGCGCGTCTGATTATCTTTCAAATATTCACGCCTGTTGCAATTCCAGTATATCCATGATTCGTGCTGTAATATATGCGAGCCCGAGGGGATTGTTTGATACGTATAACATTTTCATTGTTCCCCATATTTGAGGGGATGTTCGTTGAGTATAAAATAATACATATCTTTCTATTTTCGTTTCGAATGTTTGTACTTTGATCTGTGTACATTGCAACACACAATTAAAATGCTTTGTGAATAACAAAAATTGTATTACTCGTACACAAAATAGTCCCGGGCAAGTTCTGACCCACAATGACAATTTTCACTAGAGTGCATACCATTATCATCTGCACGGCTCATAAAATTATGTCTACAAAGAAATATGTTTACAAATAAAGAAATTGAGATCTAAATGTGTATGGTGCCACTTGTTCGTGCTGTCAAGCTACCGGCGTATAATAATATAAATACGTTACTTGGAACGTGTGACCAAAACATTTACTACAAATCGAGAGCATTTTGATTCTTTTATTCCGGTTCCATGTGTAACACTGTTTTACTTTTCTGAATGTCATATAATAAATGTAACATCAGTTGTAATATTATTGTTGTTGTTGTTGTTGTTGTTGTATTGTTAGTACCTGTATTAATTGTGTAATATGTGATCCCTTTATAATGGCGCATATGTATTATCCAATAACATTTATTGCTGGGAAATATAGTTAAAGTGTTTAGTAAATAAATGTCCACAATATCATGCTTGCTTATGTTTTCATGAAGTGTGTTAAAAAAAAAGAAGCAAAAGAAACATGAAACATGAAGGATAAATATTTCATGCTAAAAATTATGATGTGCCGTCAAGTCAACAATATGCGTAAGGAGCAGTCCAAATACATATACGGTATTGTACATGTTCATTTAGAGAAACTATTGTTGTATGAGTTCACAATGCCGTAATGACGCCATGCCAGTCGTGCTTTTAAATGATTTTGATCTTTGACTCATTTTCCCTATTCAATGTTGGTTTACTGCTCAAAAGAAACAGAACACCGTTAAAAGGTGAATTCAAAGGCATATCATTTGAAATAAGTCAACATTTGGGCGTCAGTGTGACGTTAATTGACCAGTTAAATATATGTAACACTGCCTCATTGTATTGATAATAACAGTTGAATCATATAGTATTTTAAAAAGTGCATCCTATAGGTAGATATTTAAATTGAATCAAACGATGAATTTACAGTGTAAATTCAGAATTGTCAATTCAAAGACAGCAGTATTAAAGGGATAGTTGAGTATTGGTCAAACTTAACTTTAGATTACGATACAAACTAATAGTTATAACTTCACCATGCTCGAAAAGTATACACAATTACAAACGACAAAGTAAAACCCCTGTTATCATTCAAAAAGAGCCGTTACAACTCGAAGTGTCAAATTAACTCGGCGCGAAGCACTAGCGTTGTAGGTCCTAATACGGGACTGTATAGTGCAGTGTGCGGTAATACGGGACTGTAGTGCAGTCACTGTGTGCGGTAATACTGTACAGTAGTACGTGTATATTATGTATCGCAACCATAGAAGTATGACTCCAACACTGCCGTTGACGCAACTCGCAAGCCCCATTCGCATTCGTTCGCCTTTCGTTCACAGTCGCGCTAACACACGGAGAGACTGGTCCATGAGGCGCATATATCACTGATTTTTTGCGGAATGGAAGGAAAAATCATAATCTTAATCCACCCGGTAGTTGGATCACATAATTTGGAGAGTAAATTGCTGGTAAGTACCGTATCATATGTATAGTTTTAAGCACAATTAGCGTGCACACAAATATTTGGTTTCAGTCTTTTATTAGGAGAACATAGAACGCTAGTGCCTCGCACTAGCGGTTCTAAAAAGTGATACCCGGGCGTCAACCACTTTTATATGATATTTTGAAAGCAAATTTCACAACAATTAGAGCATTTGAATGGAAATTATTATTATTTCCCATGTTTTTTTTCGATGATCTTTCATATGGAATTGAAATCAACCAAATCCGTTACAATCGATGTTCGGGGGGCACTTTGGAAATTACCAAAACTCAACTTGGCCTTTAAACTGTGATTCAGTGACAATTTAATTTAAAGGAACTAAAGAATACAACGTAATTTGGCACTTATTCCGTAGTTGATGACTTGTAAAATAGGTCTGCCGAAAAAATTATTTTAGACTAATTTTCTGATGCCAAATCTCACTTAGCAGCCAATTTACGCCCCGCCCACATTTAGGGTCCAGAATCGGCAGCGTGATCGAAATGTGATTGGCAATTCATTGGCTTACTTCATCTACACAATTTAGTTCATTAGTCCGTTCTTTAGATGACGTCACATTTTGATCAAACTTAATTTTTGTAACCAAAACCTGCACCATAACATTGCAAACTATACAAACTCGGAACGTATAAAAACAAAACAAAAAGTAAGTAAAAAGCCGGTTTTAAAAATAGCTATCAAAATAAAAGAGGGCGCTTTCCAAAAACTCATTAGTTTCAATCATATTTAATGACAAATTGTACATGTAATGTTTTGTTAAAATAATGATTAAATATGTGTATTGACTTATGCCGTCCACACCATCGCCTGGATGTGTGATGGCTTCTGTTTCACAATGGCTTGCCACATCTTCCTGTCTTCGATCAATCTTTTGGCTTGAATTAGGGAACGTATGCGTCTAGTAGCACAGTCCTCTTTTACACAATCTGTCCACTTTTTTGGCTGGTCTTCCTCTTGGTCGGTTCCCATGTATTCTGCCGTTGAGGAGTATTTGTGGATATCTTTGGGGGGTCCAATCGATTGACATGTCCGAAGTATCTCAATCTTTTGGTAGTGACTTTATCGTTGATTGTTTCTTCCATATTTAGGTTGTTCCGAATGAATGTGTTCCTGAGCCTGTCAAGTCTAGTTACTCCTATGATTCTCCTGAGGCATGTCATCTCAAAAGTGTGTAGTCTATTCTGCCGTCCCATGACAAAAGGAAGCAACTCTGTGGAATGAGTTTCTTAGTAAATGAAGAAAATATGTTTTTCTTTCTGACCTCTCAAACATAAAATCCTAATTCCCAGGTATAACATGTTTTATAATGTACTCAGAGAAGGCATTTCGGGTTGATATGTTTTGATTTGTAAAATCATTGTTTTATGCAAATTAAGCAGCATACTTCCTTTTGTCACAGTATATCTTGAATATTTGCACGCGTCATCCAATGACAAAAGGAAGCAACTCTTGATAATCTAAGAAGTCAGTATTGTGTGAGTACGTGCGTGTGTGTGTTTGTGTGTGTATCCATGTGTATGTGTGTATATACGTTTGTGTGTATATTTATGTGCAAATATATGTGTATGTATGCGTGTGTGTGAGTGTGTGTATGTGTTAGTGTGTATCTACTCATGTATGTGTATATGTGCGTGTTTGTGTGTGTATGCGTGTGTATATATGCGTATGTTTGCACATATGTATGTCTGTGTGCATATATTTGTGTGTGTTTGCATGCGTGTGTGTGTGCGTACGTGTGTGTGTGTGCGCGTGTGTGTGTGTGCGCGTGTGTGTTATGTGCGTTTGTAAGTGTGTGTGTGCGTGTTTGTGTGTGGCTGTGCCGTGTGCGTGTTTCTGTGTGTGAGTGCGTGTGTGTGTGTAGGTGTGTCTGTGTGTTTGCTTGTGGGTGTGTGTGTATGTGTGTTTGTGCGTGTGTGTGTGTTTGTTTGCGCGTATGTCTGTATGTGTGCGTATGTGTGTGTGTGTGTGTGTGTGCGTGTGTGTGTGTGTTTTTTTTTTTTTTTTTTTTTATTTATTTCCACAAATGGGTGGGATGGCCCTTTCAGCAGAAACTGATTTTCAAAGGGGTCCCATACAATACATACAAAATACATAGATATTACAAGCATTAACATTTAAAGATATAAATAAGTTAAATATGAATACAAAAACATATATATATATACATACACACAGATATTCAATATAGAGACAAAATACACTAAAAACAAGATTTACAAATAGGTTTATTCAGATTAAAAAAAAAAAAAAAAAAAAAAAAAAAAAAAATTAGATTATAAACTCATGCCTTAGTTTCAATGAGAATGTTTTAATGCTATCTAATTGCCTAATTTCTAATCGTAATGAATTAAAAGCCTTAGAACTTGAATAAATAAAACTCCGTTTAAGAAAATCGGTTTTTGGTTTTGGTAAAAATAATAGACATTGCGAATTACGTAAGCTATATGCATGATGCTTCATTTGAATCCGAGAGAATAAATATTGTGGTATATTTTGATTATGGATTATTCTAAACATTAACGTTAAATTTGTTTTCTTCCATCTTAAATCTATTGAATCGACATTTGTTCTTTGAAACAAAATATTAGAACTTACAGTATAATCTACTTTTAATACAATTCTAAGTGCTCTCTTTTGTAAAACTCGTAATTTATTCAAGGATATATCAAAGGTGTTATTCCAGACTGGCGAGCAATAATCTAAGTGAGATTGAATAATTGTATAATATAATGTTCTCGCAATATTTTCAGTAATGTACATTCTAGCTTTACGTAAAAGGAACAAATTTTTTACAAGTTTACGACACATATAATCAATATGTAACTTCCATGTAAGATTTTGATCAATAATCACCCCCAAATATTTACACTGATTTACTTCATTAAGATTGCACCCGTTTAATTGTAGAATTATTCCAGTATCATAAAAAGTCCTAATTCTTTTCCGAGAACCAATTAATATATACTCTGTTTTTTAGCATTAATAATAAGTCTGTTAGCATTCAGCCACTGGGCAACCCCTTCTAAATCTTCATTTATAAATGTCTGCATTTGACGTGGATTATGAGATGAAAAGTACAAACAGGTGTCATCAGCGTAGAGGGACACTTTACAATGTTTAACGGCGTTTGAAATGTCATTTATATATAACAAAAACAAAGTTGGGCCCAAAATGGAGCCCTGTGGGACTCCGTATTTTACATACGCGAGTGAAGAGAGGCTTCCATTTATCGATGTGCGTTGGGTTCTATCACTGAGGTAGTTTTTAAACCAACTTACACTTATATCATCAAAGCCGTACAACTTGAGCTTTTCAAGTAAAATACAATGGTCCACAGTGTCAAAAGCCCTTTTAAGATCAAGGGCCACAAAGCCAGTAACGGAGCCATTATCTATATTATGTGACAAATCTTCGATTACATTTAACAAGGCCGTTGTAGTTGAATGGCCATGTCTAAAGCCTGACTGATTTACGAACAAAATCGAGTTTTCAGAGAGATAGTCCGTCATTTGTTTGTGCACAACCTTTTCAATTATTTTTGACAACACGGGCAACACGGAAATCGGACGATAATTGGCTCTATCAGTTGCACTACCGCTCTTAAAGATAGGGACAATCTTAGCAGACTTCCATTCTTGAGGTAAAACCCCACTGGACAATGACAAATTTATAATGTGTGTAAGAGATGATGCAATAATCGGGGCTGCCAATTTAACAAGCTTAGCAGATATTCCATCCAAACCAGTCGCCTTGTTTGGAGAAATACCAGAAATTAACTCAAGAACAAAATTTTCAGTTATTTCCACAAACTTAAATTTAGACTGGGTAAAACTCTTAATAAAATTGTTAAAATCTCCATCAAAAGATTGAGCCTGCTTCAATTCTTCAACAATACCACAGAAGTAGTCATTAAATAGTTCAGCTACAGCACATGAATCATTTATTTCTACATCATCGACTTTTAACGTATGAACATTTGAATCCCTGCATTTGTTGGGTACCACACTTCTTAATGACTTCCACACTTTACTACTGTCTCCAGGGTTATTAACAATACAATCATGAATATAATCCTTTTTTAACCTTCTCATAGTAGATGTAACTTTGTTTCTCAACACTTTATATTGGTCCCAGTCTACTGTTTGGCCAGTTGATACTGCTTTCTTTTTACGTTTATCCCGTTCACGCATCATTACCTTAACATCGTCAGTAATCCAAGGTACGTTCCGTTGTCTAACACGTCTCTTTTTCAGGGGGGCGTGTTTATCAATAATTAATCTATACTTCTCAATCCATATATCGTACGCTCTTTCAACATTATTTTCGGATAATACTTCATCCCAAGGCTGGCTTAACAGGTCCCTTTTAAAAGCATCAACATCCATCTTATTTATAGCTCTTGAATGTACATATTTATGTTCGACAACTTTACGTTTCACTCGTCCCCAAGTAGCAAGCAACATATAATGATCACTAATCCCAATTTGTATAACATCACTAAAGCTTACTCTATTACAATCAGAGGTAAATACAAGATCAATTACAGTCGAAGAGTGTTGGGTAACTCGTGTTGGCTTATCAATTAATTGAGTCAAATGATAGTTGTTTGCAAATTCTATAAGACGCTTTGTTACCGAGTTAGGATTTTTGCTAGATACATCACAATTTAAATCACCCAACAGCACAACATCAATATCTTGAGCTTCAATTTTTTCAAAAATATTTTCCACTTTATCAAACAAGAAGGATTTACTGTTTGGGGGTCTATACCATACGCATACTAGGAATGGTTTCTGATTTTTCTTTTCAATTTGAATAACTTGCATTTCCAATTCATCATCTAAAAGGTCATCTCTCACCTTATAAATTACATTTTTTTTCACATAAACTATTATTCCACCTCCGTTTCGGTTCCTGTCCTTTCTTATTATAGAATAACCATCAATATTTATGCAAGAATCAGGAATTGTTTCGTCAAGCATTGTTTCACTAAAAGAAACTACATCATATGGTGAATTTTCAAATAAGGATCTTACTTCATCAATACATCGATACAAAGAACAAATATTAAGGTGCGTAATATTAATACCGGGTTGGCATTTGACCATCTTCGTGACACTATCAAAATTATTGTATTGTACATGCATTTGTTCTTCATAGTTAGGTTCATTTCTCGGATTCGTTGCGCGAGTGTCTTCCACAGTTTCGGTAAATAAGTCAATAGTTGGTAATTCACTGAAGAGACATTTAGAGCAAATCCAGTCTCGATCTGAGTTAAAGATAGCATCATTCACATAGCCACATTTCGCGTGAGACCATTTTCCACAATTCACACACAAGATAGAGTTTTGATTATTTCGTACAGATTTGTTACAATATATACAAGGATATGTGATTATCATTTCGCTATAGTTTCTGGTGTTGTGTTAATACGATTGTTTAATTCATACTTTTTAGTACATCACATTCAGTTTTTCAAGATCTTTCTCAGACCGGATGCTCACTTTTTCGTTGTTTTTCAGAAGCGCCTTGATCCTACCGTCGTTGGTCCACGTCCACGTGTGTGTATGTGTGTTTGCATGCGTGTGTTTGTATGTGTGTGTACGTGTATGGTTGTGCATGTGTGTGTGTGTTTGTGTTTGTGTGTGAGTCATTGGCAAAGCCAGGAAAAACAACATTTCATCAAGTTAATAATTTTCTGCAAAATTCCCTTCACAAAAGTCTACATGTGGGACAATAATAAACACATAGCATCAGAACTTGTGCTGTGAAAAAAAAAGAAAACGTTATATTTCTTATTCACAGTCAGCATTTTGATTGATAAATGAAATGGGTTTTCTTCAGTCAAAATACACTAACGTTTCCTTCAGATGTGCAAACAGATCAGCGAATTTCAGCATTTTCTGTATCAATTCTGGTGCAGTGGTTGACAGACATTCAAGGAGAAAAGTGAGCTGCACTTAGGCGCGCTCTGATTGGCTGATTGGGAGATCAATGCACACATGCCACTTCCATGCTGATAGGTGATTGGCTGATTGAGTTTCTTCCTTTTGTCAGTGTTTTATGAGGAAATCTTTAGAGTTGCTTCCTTTTGATATATCTATATTTCGGAAATTAGGGGTCATTGGTCATGTGACCTCAATTTATTCACCATCATGTAGAGCATACAAAAAATACCCCAAATCAAGAAAAAAGTTCGAATTTGATAAATTCAGAGTTGCTTCATTTTGTCATGGGACGGCAGTATTGGCATCAATCTTTTTGAAGGTCCAGGTTTCAGCACCGTAGAGAAGGATGGATAGTACAAGTACTTTATAAAGTTCTACTTTCGTTGTACAGCGTATGTCCTTTGATGACCAGATTTGGTTAATGGCCTGGAATGCTCCACTTGCCTTTCCAATGCGGTTTTGAACCTCTTCCGAACATGATCCTGTTTGTGAGACTGTCCCTCTCAAGTAGGTAAACTTCTCAGCTTGTTTCAGTTTTTCTCCATTTATACTAATATCAATTAGATGTGGTTGCTTGCTAATTACTTGCACTTCAGTTTTGTTGATGTTGAGTTTCAGGCCAAAGTTTGAACTTATGCTGTTGACTTCATCTACTAGAGCTTGTAGATTTCTCTCATTGTCTGCAAGCAAGACGATATCGTCTGCAAATCTTAAATTGTTGATTCTGTGTCCCTGGATCTCTACTCCGATCGTCGTGTCATAGGTGGAATAGAGCATCACAACTTCTAGAAGGATATTGAAAAGTTGAGGGGATAGTACACATCCTTGCCGTACACCTACTGATGATTGGAACCAATCTGTTAGTTCGCCATTCACTCGTACAGCACTGCTGGATTGTTTGTATAGCGCTTGAAGGAGTCTAATGTATTTGGACATTCCATTGCTTTCCAGAGTCCCTCTTGCCATACTGAGTCGAATGCCTTCTGATAGTCAATGTAGCATAAGTACAGGTCTTGGTTCCTCTCAAGGTTTTTCTCAATGATAAGTCTGAGGCTGAAGAGTTGATCAATAGTTGATCTTCCTGGGCGGAAGCCGGCTTGTGCTTCAGAAAGAATTTCCTCTGTTTTTTTTTAGGATCCTCTGCTGGAGTTAATACTCCCTTTCCCTGATACCTTTCCCTGCGTGGCTCAATAAGCTAATGCCTCGATAATTTCCAGTCTAGCTTGTCCTTTTTCTTAAAGATTGGGATTATGATTGCCTTTCCCCAGTCCGACGGGAATGTTTCCTCATGCAATATCTTGTTGCACAGCTTAAGTAGTACATCGATTCCCGTCTCGCCGGCTGCTTTGAGTTCTTCCCCTGTTATGGGGTCGTATCCTGGTGCCTTTCCATCGGTAAGTTTCCTTACGGCCCTCTCTACTTCTTCCCGAAGAATATCTTGCACAGGATCCAGGCTAGGCATTACTGGTATGTTTGTTCTGGCAGTTGTATAGTTCTTGATAATTTTCCTTCCATCTATCCTTTACGTCAGTCATCTCCGTCAAGACATGTCTCTCCTTGCTTTTAATTGTCTGCATTCTGATACTGGGTTTCTTTGAGATTTGCTTAATTGTTGTGTAGACAGCTTTTGTCTTGGCAGCTTGGTGGGAGTTTTCTACCTTCTTGCAAAGATCTTTCAGCCATTTATCTTTACATTCCTTGGTTTTCTTCTAATCTCTCTATTAAGGAAGTTGTATCTTGGCTTCTTGCTTGGGTCATTTATCTTGTCCTGTTTTGCTTCCTTCCGTTCATCGCTAAGTTGTAGAGCCTCTTCGCTAATCCAGGGATCTTGTTGTTTGGATTTCTAATGTCCAAGTTTTTTCTGGGAAGATTCATTGACAGCTGTTTTCACTTCTTCCCATAATGCTTCTACATCTGTGCCATGTTCATTTAGTATTGGTGCAAATATTCCACCTATTTTAATCTCATATGCTGCTCTTGTGTTGTGATCTTTGAGTTTGAATACATCATATTTCTTGGAGAAGTCTACTCTTGGTTTAGATTTGAATTTCAATGGTATATTGGCGATTACCAGCTGGTGATCTGAACCTACATCGGCGCTAGGAAAATCATGATGCAGTCAATTTTGTTGTACGTCTTTTGGTCAGGTGATTCCCAGGTCCACTGCCTGCTTTCCTTCCTCTGTTTAAACATTGTGTTTGTGATAATAAGATCGTTTGCTGCACAATCACCTGGTTCCATTGGTTGAAGTCTCTTCCCACTTTTGCATTAATATCTCCCATTATCATCAAAATGTCTTTATTTGGGGTTTTGTCGATTGTGGTCTGCAACAAATTGTAGAACTCATCGGTGACCTCTTCACTTTGTGCCATATTTGGAGCGTAGACTTGGATGACTGTTAGAGTTCCCGATTGTACTTGAAATCGTGCAGTAATCAGTCTAGGAGAGATTGGATTATATCCAAGCAGGGCATTATATGTGTCTTCAACAACTATTTAAAAACCTCTTTTTGAAAATTTGTGAAAAAGTGAAAGCATTTTATAGATTGTTTAAAAATGATCGAATAAAAACAAAAATTACGGCTTGAAATATCCTTTTCGTGAAGTTATAGACCTAAAACTAATAAAACGACAACCAACGGTTAATTGTGCATTTACGTGTATTCACCCAATGAGGAAGTTCGTACACGGATTCTACGAAGTACCATAACGTTATGCGTGACCCCTACGTGACCCGCGCTAGCTACGTGACCGAATAAATCAACAAAATAACCAAACCTCGCTTAAACTGACTACATGTAATTACATATTATTCATTTTTGATATGTTTTACGTGACATACCTTTACAAATGTCGGCTTCACAATACCTTTATAAGAATAAGTACAATATTGTTGTAATATTATGCTAAATCAATTAAACTCTTTTATTGACCGATATATAGTTTGATGGAGGGACGCATGCGTTTTTTTATCCGTATAATCCAAATTACAGGGCTGTTCGATCTGATTTTGTGTGTGTGTTACATTCTTCCCCATCCGTCAACTGGAAACTGTTCAGACGTTTTGTAAAAGAGGGACAGTCCCTTTAAGGTATTCGTGAGTTTAATGAGTATTCAACCCCCCCCTTCTTGACCCAAAAATGATATATATATATATATTTTTTTTGGGGAGAGGGGGGGGGTTGAACCCACCCCCCCCCCCCCCCCCCCCATCTTTCAACTTATAGGTGGTCTGGATACCACATTTTAGCGGTCTCGACCATCATTACCGATGGTCTCGGCCTCGAAAATTGCGAAGATTCCTGGTCTCGGCCTCAAAAATGTTTAAAATTCTCGGTCTCGGCTTTGAAAAACGGACACCCTCCTCCCCCCCCCCCCCCCCCCCCCCCCCAGCGTACAGGATTCTCAACCAATGATCTTGGTCTCGGCCTCGAAATTTGTTAAGGTACTTGTGGACTCGGCTTCGAAAATTTTTTGCGCACACACCCCCCCCCCCCCCCCCCCCCCCCACACTTACAGGATTCTCAACCAATGGTCTTGTTCTCGGCCTCGAAAACTTTTGACTGGTCCTGGTATCAGCCTCGATAATGTTTAAGGTACTTGCTCTAGGCTTCCAAAATGTCGTACGGACCCCCCCCCCCCCCCCCCCCCACCCCCGCTTACAGGATTCTCAACCAATGGTTTTGGTCTCGGCCTCAAAAATTTGGAAGGATCCTGGTCTTGGATAAAATAAAAAAAAAAATCGGCCTCGAAAATGATGAAAGTTATCGGTCTCGGCTTCCAACATTTTACACTAGAATGGCCTTTTGTGCATATATGTAGAATATGAACCTCAATGCAATCGATTATCCTACCACAGACAAATCAATGTTACAATTACATTCTATAAAAATGTATAAATGTATTGCCTATAGAATAACGATTCATTTGGATTATGTATTCATGTATAAACAAAATGTGTTAGGTGCTTAGAACCATGGTTTTGTTTTCATTATTTTAGTTAAATGCCCTCAATATACTATAGTTCTAAAGAGCTATGCTCATAACAG